>QKQZ01051188.1:0-35677 GCA_003595255.1 Solenopsis fugax
GGTGGTGGTGGTGGTTGTGCCGTCGCGGATCTCTCCGGTGGAGGTGGAGAAGAGAAGAGCGAGAGCGAAACAGCTCGATCAAGAATGAGTGAGGGAGAGAGGAGTGAGGGAGGGAGAGAGGACGAGAGGCACTTAGAGAGAGAGAAAGAGAGAGAGACTGAGTCCGCGCTGACGGTCGGGTAGTCCGGACTACTGACTGCATAAGACTGGTTTTCAATTTTTTCCCGACTTTTTGTTTTACCTGTGCTGTGCCTCGCACAGCCTCACCGCGTCTCTCTGCCTCTCTCTCTCTCTCTCTCTCTCTCTCTCCTTCCCCCTGTTCTTCGAGCCTTTCCTCCTCCTCCTCCACCTCTCCCCTCTCCCCTTTTCCCTCCCGCAGAGTGTGCTGGACGAGTAACGGGTGAGTCGAGAGCTCCGGACCGCCGCCGCGTCGATCCTTCGCTCCTCGATCGCCGCCGGTCGATCGGACCGACTCCGAAATCCTTGGGGACGGATCTCTCTTCGTGGATGGTCCCGCGTGATGAATCTTTCAGCCGCTGAGTGCATCGGGTGTTTTGGGATTGAGAACAAAGCTTGATGCTATTTAGACCGAGACTATTGTGTCATCTACGCGTTATCCAATTTATCAAAGTTATACTCGTTACTCAATATTCAATACGCAATACTCACATTCTCAATACTTAATATTTCATATTCAATAGTCATAATACTCAATACTCAATATTCAACACTCAGTACTCACATTATTCAATACTTAATACTCACAATTCTCAATATTAAATACTCAATACTCGATACTCATAATACTAAATATTATACTTAATACTCACAATACTCAATATTCAACACTCAATATTCAATTCTCAATATTCAATATACAATACTCAATATTTAATATTTAATATTCATAATACTAAATACTTAATACTCACAATACTCAATATTCAATTTTCAATACTTAATACTTAATATACAATACTCAACATTTAATACTCAATGCTCAATATTCAATATACAATATTCAATATTCAATATTTAATACTAAACTCATAATACTAAATATGTAATACTCACAATACTTAATATTCAATATCCAAAATTCTCATAATACTAAATACTTAATACTCACAATACTCAATATTCAATATTTAATGAATATTCAATATTCAATACTTAATACTCAATATACAATACACAGAATTCAATACTCAATACTCAATATTCAAAACTCACAATACTCAATACTTAATATTCGCAATACTCAATATTCAATACATAATATTTAATACTTATTTCTTAATTTGTATGAATTAATATTAAACCTGATATTTGAGTATGTGCATGAGATCCACGCATATCTATTAAAACGATTAAATTTCATATTCAAAATCAAATATACTTCTAATTGCAAATAAAATTGTGAGAAACAATATTTTCTTTCGGTGGACGACAATCTATAATTGTTTTTGATATAAAATGTAATTAATTGGAAAGACTTTTAATAGGTTTGACGCTATAAAATCTCTAAAAAAATTAGAAATAATTTTCATCTCTATTAAATATATTGTTACGTTAACATGCAACTCTTTGCGAAGACAAAATCTGAATAGTATATTCAGTTCTTGAGGAATTGACGAATACACGTTATTCCATGCACGCGAAAGTAGCAGCTTTTTCGTCAATAACATAAATCGCGTATATGCTAATAGCTCCGTAGTCCGAGAAGATTTATCACCGACGAGTTTTGCAATCGAAACCCGATGTAAATTAACGATGTAAAACCAACTCGACTTGTTTTTACGATCGACTGAATATTCTGCGTCTATCTAAAATAAGCGTTGTCTTTCACTTCGTCAAAAACTAAATTGCAACTGTTGCTAAATTAATTCCAGTTAGTCGTTTGCTAATAATAACACTCTTCAGTGGACACAGAGTCGGCTTTCGAGAGTGTCGATCAGCGGAAATATTACTCTCAGCGAGTTCTGGATTTTAAAGTAATGTTAGAAGCGTGAGATATATTGTACAAATTTTCATATCAAACGAAGTCTTCAAAGCAAATGATAAAAAGAAAAAGGGAATAATTAAGTTTTGTTCGTCGCTACTTTTCTAGTGCGCTTCAATTTTGCAATTTTTCTTCCTACGTATAATGTTCCTACACGTACATAATTTTCCGGAAAAATAAAGGTAAAAACTGATTTTTCTTCGTCTTTTTCCGAAAAATAGATATAAGGAACAAGCATTTTTTTAAATTTTTGTTACAAACAGTACGACTTACCCTTGCACAAAATTTCTACTGTCTGTAAATGTTCGTTTCCTATTCTCTACAACGCAGACACAACTTGCTAACGCAGCTTTAAGATGCACATGCATGAAATAACCGTTTTCCATTCAGCAAAGTTACATTACCAGTGCCACTTAATTAACCTCTTCTTCAAATTAACATTCAGTATGCACTGTACAGAAAGAAATTTCTTCATAAATTCTATTAATTAATTTATTAATTTTTTTGTAAACTCTGACAGACATTCCCAAGTTTGGGTGAGTTAATATATTTTTTAAACTAAATTAAGTTAAAATTAATGGTTTATGAAATTAATTTGGTTAAATTAAAGTTACATAAACAAAATACTAATTTTAAAAGTTACATTGAGATTAAATTAATGATTAATTTTTAATAGTATTATTTACATTATTATTTAAATAACCGCAATTTTTCAAAGCGAGATTACTCAAAACAATTATAATATAAATCATTACATAAATTTAATATTTTATTTGCAAATTAAATTTATACAGCCAATAAATAACAAAAAAAAACTTACGAGAATATATTTTTTAAAATATTTTTTCACACAAATAAATTTTTAACTTTATTATAAAAAAGTTAGTAAGTTAATGTATTTTAAAAATAACTAGTTAAAGTTAAAATGAAGTCATTTAAAATTAATTAAGTTAAAATAAAAGTTAAATAACTTTTAAATTTTTAACTAGTTACTACTTAACCCTGGAAATTTCATAAATTTTAATGTGACACCGGATTTTATTGCTGAATTACTTACTCTGAAATGTAAAAAAAATCATAAAACTATTAACGTAAAGACTGTTTTTTTTTTAAAATTTCCGAGAATTGTTACAGGCTAAGGACACTAGTTCTGTGTCTAATAATGTCTCGCTAATGCGATTTTCACTTCGCAAATTATTTCAAATTATCTCGCGGCGCTGCAAGGTCTTTTCAAAGCGAACCAACTCGAAAACTTTTCTCGCACAAGTCGCACGAGTCCTCCGCCGCCGGGAACGTTCGAGGCGGGGTTGCGAACTCCGTAGGCCGCCGCGTTTAACGTTGGTATTCACACTCGTGCGTTTCTGCGCGTGCTCCGTCACCAGCGGAATGCAGATGAGTGCAGGTTGCATTCGGAGTATTACCCAGGCGCGCGAGACGGTACACCTTTTTTTGCGTTGCGTTGGAAAGAAACACGCGAAGAATTCGAGCGCGCAGAAAAATCCGACGCTCCGCGCGATTCGTTGCGTAAGAGGAAGTTCGCGAAGTTTGCGTATGCACTCGCGATTGAAGTGTTGCGCATTGCGAAACCCTTGAAAAGCTCTCGAACGTCAACATCGTCGCTTATATAGTCGTCGTCGTTTTAGCTGGAATTCAGCTTGCGCACTTCTCATCGCCGCTTGTTATCGATCATAATTCATCCCGTTTTCCATCCGAGGATGCACGTCCGCAGGCACAATCGCATTTTTATTCCAAGGCTGCACAATTCATTATTACCATCTAAGTAAACACTTCGTTACAACACAATGTGTGTACAAAGAAAAAAAACTCGTCTTGGTTCGTACGGCGTACGATTACACTTTGATGTGATAAACCGTCTTTACTGTTCTCTCTTAACTCGGAAAAATTCTTGGAAATTGGGAAATTTAGAAAAAAACAGTTCTTTTCCGGTTTTTTCCGAATTTTTTTCTTTTAAGGTGCTCATCTTTATTGTCCTCATTAATGGTTTTAAGAGCTCTAATAAGTAGGTATTTCATCAATAAAATCGTATCACAGTATCATGATATTTTTCTGTACTTTTCAGAAAAAAAGTGAAAGAAATCAGATTTTTTCTTTAACTTTATTTTTCCGGAAAATTAAGAATACTAGTCCTTCATTATCGCAGTTATTTTTCCATATTTTTAACACAGATTTTTTAAATATTTTTCGAAAAAAACTGCAAAAATCCTAGTTTCTTCCTCGATTTTATTTTTCTAGAAAATTAAAAATACTAGCCATCTTTACAAAGACATCGCAAAATTGACAAATTTTAGCGACTAAAAGATTCAGTTCCTCAAAATAATCATAACTATTTTTTATGAAATAGACACCTGTATTAAAATCATTTAATATAATAATTTAATAAAATAATAAATAGAATAAATGACTCAATTATTAACAGTGCCTCAAATATTAAAAATTAGATCTTAAATGACTTTTTTAATACATAAATTACATTTACTTACTTTTATATAAACATTGAAAAAATTCATGTACATATATTATTTAAGTTTCCATATAAAATTTTATTTTTTTATTTAAATTATTAAAGAGTCTACTTATAATTATAACATTTTATTAAAACTGAAACTTCAATTTCCTTATTAAAGAAAGTATTTAAGATTGGATTCTTAGTAATTGGAGCACTGTAATTAAATATTTATAAATATTAAGCTTGTATGGTGCAAAGCAAAATAAAAAAATTAAAAGGTAAAATAAAGGATTAGTTGAGATAAACAAGTAATAAAATTTAATAATCAAAGTAATAATTAAATGATGAAACTTTTCAATCGCACAGAATCTTCATCAATTAACAAAATCGGTAAAAACATGAATATTAAGAGCGAATAAAATCGAAAATAAAATAAATAAATAAAGATTAAAGTTAAAAATTAAGTAATGTAGGCACATTGCCACAGGTAAATAAAAATTATTTATTTATCAGTGCTGTATTAAAATAATAAGACATTTTTCCACGCATTTATAAGACAATAGTGCGAAACAAGTAATAGATATCGATGAATATTGAATATAATCAATGCGTGCTAAATATATTATTTTTGAACTAAATAATTATTGAAAGCCTTCGCTATAATCAAGCGATAAATTAAGCGGTTAATTATACCGTTGCCATGACAGACACAGAAAATACGAGTTTGCCAGCGGCACATATGTGTATCTTGCTCACGTAAGGTGCCAAGTAAATAAACATTTTTATTCGCTCGCACGGCCGCGCTTGCACGATTTCTCGCAATCGTTTCACAACGTTCAACGGTATAAAGTTCCGCCTTCAGTAACAACAACGCGGTGATTCTTCTCGCGATGCAATCCGAAACTCGTCGCAGATGTCCGGCTGACCTTTCTCGCCTCCGGAATCCCCCTCCTTCCGCCCTCGTTACGCGTGGCAAGTGCGAAATTAAAAGATCGTGATATTTGCCTACACTGTCGACACGCTCGGCGCAACATCCGTCGCGTGTCGCGCTATCGAGATTACGAAAAAGGAGAATGACGCCGCAATCCCGACAATTCATTCCTAATGCATTCCGAAACTCGCGCCGATATCGGGCTGACCTTTCTCGCCTCCTCGGCTCTCTCGCTCTCGCCTCTCGTGGAGCCAGGTGTGAAATTATTCAACGCGCCGCGCCGGCGAGAAGCGAGAAGGCGATTTCCACGTGGAAAAGAACGCACTCGCGCTTGCATCGACGATATCGCAATATCGAAAGGGGAGCGAAGGACTCTCGGGCACTGCGTGGCCGGACTCGTGCGAACTCTCCATTCGAATCAATTGGGCGTCCGGCTTTTCATTCGGAAGGCATCAATATACGACGATAATGTACAACGCAGAACGTACGAAGAGCTTGTGAAACACGTGAGACTTTTGTCTTATATCGGGTGGTTGTACGCGAAATGTTGAATTTTAATGTTCCCGATTCCTGACTGTTTTTTAGAAAACGTTAAAGCAAACGTTTTACGATAATTAAATATTGTGTATTACATAAAGTATGTGACTTTTTTTACAAAAGTATGCTTTTTTATGCAGTTGAAAAATTTGTGTTAAATTTAACATACATCGCATGTCTCAAACGGTCCATTCAAATTTTTGTGTTAATTTACGATGCATATATTAGAAAATAATATAAGTATTATGTAAAAAATCAACACAAAAAATGTAACACTTTGACACAGTTTGGAAACAAAGTGTGGAAACATATTTCTTCAGTAACATTAACATTTTTAATTTATTGACACGTACATTTTATTCATTTAGCTTAGACTTTATGCTTTAAAACTATATTATTTTTATGTTATTTGTTTATAACAAATAACATGAATTGTGTTATTTCAGCGCTAAGAAATTATCAATTTTACACAAAATGTTTAAATGACATAATCACATTATGTTAAATTAATACTTGGATACGTTAAAAATTGAACACAAAAATTTGAACAAGAATCAGTTTTAACATAAATATAAAATGTTTTCTACTGTGTATATTTATAATTTTTCAAGTTATTACAAAGTTAAAAGTGTTCTAAATTCATATAAGATGACAATTCTAATTATGGGAGGTTAATTATAGATCAAAATTGCAAAATCAAACGGTTTACAGGTATACATTTACAGATTAATAAAATTACAAAAACTTTTGCATTTTTTTTGTAATTATATTTTGTAATTATTGTAATAGGAAATTATTTTTTCAATTATTGCTAATATTTAAGAAAAAAAGACAGATTTACCTTTAATAAACTAATAATCTTTTTAAAATTCCCTAATAATTTCTTTGAAATTATGATACTCTTAGTAGATTGAATTTAGACTAAATGTAGATTGAATATACACTAAACGTAAATATAATAACATGTATTGAAAAAATACATTAAAGAGGTATTCTCGATTTTGGATATCAAAAATCGATTTTTTACATTTTTTTATATTAATAATTTAAACTTTGAAAGAGAAAGAGTAAATAAAAATGAAAGAACTCAAAAATTCTTATTAATACATAAATTATTTCAAAATTTTTAAAATAGTCTTTTAATAACATTTTTAAAAACTGTTGCTACGATAACTCATCTAGTTTTAATTTCATTGATTCCAAATTTTTAAGAGATATATTCACAACATTTTCTCTCTCGTGTAATCGAATAAAAATTATAACTTTTCCATTTTTCTTGTAAGAATCTTGAAAGAGAAGCGAAAAAATTATTTTTTTTTCAAAATTTTATTGTTTTTGCATATATCAATTTTTTATCTTGCTTGTAGACTGGATGAGAACTACATTTATATAGATTAAGAATGTTTTAATTTTTTATTTCAGATAATTTTGCATTTCGGTTCATGGTAGTGAACCGATATTTTTTTGACACATGCATACAGATTTATAAATAATATAATTACCAAAAATATCTTTCCTATTGTCTGTAAAAATTTGTAAAGAACATTTAATTATCAAAGAATAAATGCACCAAGTTTGTAGTCTTTATACTTTTTCTTTTAAAAATTCCTAAAGAAAGAATAAGAATGGAAAACGAGAATATCCTTAATGTACTATACATTTATTATAATTACACCGACTCATAAAAAACTGGGACTTATACATAAACATTTTTAAATATTTTTACAAAACTCACAATTAGTTTATTAAATAATGTTTTTTTAATTATAATATTTACTGCTTATGTTAATATTAACCTTACTGAATGTTATTACGTACTTTCAAAATTTACATGAATTAGTGGAAATTAATTTAACTTTAAATGACTCATAATTGAAATCATCATCTTAATATTATCACTTTGTGATATAAAATTCGGATATAATGTTATGAAGCGTGCAGTTTTCGTTTTTGATCGAAATGAAATTACGAAGTTGGTTTTTCATCCTGGGAAACATGGAAAATATATTACCTATGTTCTTTCAGTTGCATATATTTTGTTTCTTCTCAGACGTTACAAGGACGCATAAATATTGTGTAGAAATGATAAAAATGACATAACAATGACATTTTATGCGCTGTGATTCAACACAGGATGTGCCGAAGCTATTGCGTGTCATCTTTCAGGTAACAATCCTCGGAAAGCAACACTTCAGAATCGATTTTATCTTTGTACAACCACAAATTCCATTTTTACTGATAAGCCCATAGTTGCTCCATGCGCTCTGATTCATGATGGATATCAGTTCGAGGATTTCTCTTCGACGATTACGTGAATGAGGATCAACGGTGACTTAACGACAATTCCTGTTGGTAACATGCCACGACATACCAGCGTCTATCGCCGCGTCCGTTCTTCCAGGAACCAAACGAGGGAGAGCCGTCCAGTTCCGCGAAAAAAGTATGCCCAGTATAAGACTACCGCGAGATATGGCGGAAGCGGCTAAATGCTTAAACGCTCGAAAGCCAAGCTTAAATGCCGCTGATTGCAGTAGGAGGGAAATGAGAGGTTGCACGATGAACGACGATACGTAATTCCGTATGTCCATTCTTGAAGGCGGTGGTCAGCGCGACGGCGCATGTTGGTACTCTTGTATCGAATACTCGTCGCACACAATCGTTGCACCAAGGGTTTCATTCTCCCTCTGAGGGAGAATAAATATCTCGATTTAAAATATCTCGAAGAGAATAGATTTTAGAGAAAAATGTTACATACAAAAGTTTTTGAGTATCGAAGGAACTATTTGATTGGCCAACTAGATTTTAAGTCTGGAGCCTAATTTGAACCTAGTAAGGTCCAAGTCGATAAGACTCATTTCATATAAAAAAACCTTTGTATTTCATATTAGGAACTCTTTTTTTGAATTAGCAAAATCGGCAATTTTGATAAAAAAATTTCATATACAACAAAGTATAACTATTATCGATTGCTAACTTTTGGCTATGAAACTTAAATATATTTACTATAATTTGGATATAAAAATAGGAGTTAATGTTAGAAATTAAATTATAAGCCTTTAAAAAAAGGTGTCTCATAATAGGCAACTTTACTCTATATTCCATCTGCATGTAATCATATATTTTATAACATTTTTACATTTTGCTTCATATTTTGGTAACAATGAGTAAATTTTTATAGCCAGTCGGAAATTCTACAAGTTGTATCAATTATGTCATGTTCAAGTAAACGCTTTTACTATAATATTATGTTCCAAGGTATTACTCAATTTAATATTACTCTGAAGTATATGTTCACATTTTCTGCATTTTACGTGGTACATCTTTTTTAGAATGCAATTTCTCAAAATAGTTCCTTACACAGGCCGTATATTTTAATCTCGATGCCATTATTATCGTCTTGTATTATGAAGTGTTTATGGAGATAAAAATCTATATTTTAATAATATTAATAATATATTTTTAATAATATTAAAAATATATTTTAATAATATTAATTATCATCATAACATTTGTTCTAAAAAGTGAAGGTTAGAATCATATCAAGCTATACAACACTGTAAGATTGCAGAAACATTGCATATATGTACATGTAAATCTTACATTGAAATATTGTAAGAGTGCATGGAAATTGCTACGAAAGATTGTGCAATGTCATTACGAGCTTGCAGTAACGTTGAAATATTCACAATTTTTAATCTGAAAATCATTTTTCTGACGTTTCGCGGACCATTTGGCATTTCGATCGTCTATTGATTTTACTAGTGGAAGAAACGAAACGCAACGCCAATAATTTTTACACTTCTATTAACTGCATTACTTTTACCGGCTGTAACCAAACTTATTTTCGAACAAAGGGCTAATGTTTTTTTTTTGTTAAATTGTGTAATATTCGATTTTACACAATCCTTTTGTTTTCTTAAACTTTCTAACTAATGGACACTTAAAGTGAAATAGGTATATGTTTGAAAGTTAACAAAAACGAAAAGGGACGTTCCAGTGCAGTTTAATGCAAGAATAAAAAACAAACTTAAGAAGAATACGACAATCTGTCATTACTGATTTTAATGAAGATTTATGTGTAGCATTCATTAATTCTTATACTATTATAAAAGACCAAATATTCAGGTATTCAGAAGAAAATAGTGACAAAAATTTTCATAACAACACTGACTATTACAATCCATGACTAAACCAGCAGGGTTAGCAAAAAATAATCATTGGGAATAGAACCAGAGCATGGAAAAATATTTCTGACATAAGGAACAAACTGCAAATCAATTTTACAAAAAATTATTGTACATAAATTATTAAAAATTTCCTGTGAAGGAAAATTGATCACGCCAATTGATTCTACGAGAAAAATTACTGAAGAAACACGTATAATATTTTCTTAGGGCTCCTCAGTAGTCACCGCGGCTTATGAAATTATATTGAAATCGTGACATCACAAGGGAGAAGTTACACGTAAAAGTTTCTTGCATGCCATTTGTAAATAAAGATAATTTGAATAAAGCAATAGTAAGATCGCTTTAAAACACTTATAAAAATGGGCTTCAACTATTCTTTTCTCTCTTGACAGTCAGTAAAAAGCATCTGAAGTGAAGCCTATTCAGACAGAAAAATACATAGTTGAGTTGAAGTTTCTTGTGTGCCATTTGTAAATAAAGAGAATTTGGATAAAACAAAATAATGGGATTACTTTAACACACTTGTAAAAATAACAAAGTAGTGAGATCGTTTTAAAACACTTACAAAAATGGGCCTCAACACTCCTTTTCCCTTCTGACAGTCAGTCGTAAAAGCACGTGAAGTCAAGCCTCTTCAGACAGGAAAACACACGGACAGCTGTTGAAAGGAGTGAAAATTATGCTTTTACGTATAAAATTCGAAGATAACTTTATTTGCGGCTCATTTTTACGAATTTGGTAAATACGAGACAAGTCACATTTTTACAATAACACACAATAACAAAATGACATGCAAGATAAAATTTCATCGTCAACATGTCATGTTTCACGCCTATTCTAATTTTTTCCGCGATACTACGTCGCCATCATCAACGCGAAGCTCCCGACTACTCAGGAACTTTAAATCGTTCTTTGTTTATACAAAAATAAATTAATGTTGCTAGGAAAACTTTTACATTTTTTCTCGCGAATACTTGAATTTTGGATCCTACGGCTTTACTATGGCAAATATGAATGAATACTATACTCACTCAAAACTTCATTGATCGGTGGTGACAGATTACTGGGTTTCCCTTGTTAGTTTAAAGATTAATAGATATACATCTCTGTGAATAAGATTTATCTCTTTTAGCTATAATACATTCTTGGCAATTTCTCTCTGTCTCTCTCTTTCTCTCTCTTCGTGTTTGTTTTATTCAAAGTACAAAAAATATTAAAGAATGCAGCCTCTTTCTAAGGAAAACAATTTCAGTAATTTGGACAGGCGTGAGAAAAGTGGTGCGAAGATCATCCTGTGAATTGTCCCATGAATTATCTCGAATATTTCTTAAGAAAGATAAGCCTAAGGAATTCTTCACCGGGAAAAACGAAGGAAGATACTTAACAGCACAGATGGATGGGATGAAAATTATCTAGCGAGGCCAGATAGGCCACGACCGCACAGAGTGCATCTGGTCGTGATTATGACTTGTGTAGAAAAAGATTAAAAGTAAAATAAAAATAAAATTGATGTGACACAATATTTCAAAAATAAGGAGTGCCATTTCTCAGTCGAAGCAAATCTTAGTGCTTATAATAATAATATTTTCATGTTAATTATTAAAATATTTTCCAGTTCTATAAATTACGCCAATATGGTTATTGATCTTAAAACGTAAACAACCGTAAACTGAAGCTAAAAAATAATAAATTAATTTGATCGTTAAATTTAATAACGATCAGGCTATAAGTATCTTAAAAAACTGTAAAGACCTTATTGCAAAAACTCCAGCTAGTATTTAAACCTGGAATTCCTTCATTCCGTGACAGGTATCGACACGCAATTTATAGAATTAAAAAATATATTTAAGAATTGATATGAAAATACTAGTATATGAAATTAAGTACAAAGATCCATTCCGAGAAATACCAAGTTTTCTTATTTCTTGTGTTATTCATACCTGATCTAATATCCAACTTATTATTGTACAATATTTCAAGTAGCAAAAGATAAAAAAATCTAATAGAACAAAAAGGGCTACGATAACGAACTATTGTGCCGTTAGTTTCAAAACCTAGAAAGTGATTTATTTTTTCCTTCTCGAGATTTTTTAAAGAGAGTTCCTTTCTTTTTATTTGTCACTGTCTTTCTAATTTTGTCTTCTTTTATGTTCCTTTATTCTTTTCAATTTTCTATATCAGATTTATCAGTTTATCACACTTTGCCTTTTATATTTTTTCCTTTGTTGAAGCATATTTTGTACAAATGATTTATAATAAAAAATGGAAATTCTTTTTTTTGTACATTGTTTAATTTTTAAAGAAGAATTGAATTAATGTATAAACCTGATTAATAATTGCTGTTAACAAATTTAGGTTTTCTTTTTTGTTTATTTTGTTATTGTCTATCAAATCTATCAAATCTTTAATAAAAATTTACACTAATATTATCCCTGTTCTTTTTGTGATTTGGATCTGAGAATGTTAACAATTTTGGCAGGTGCAAAATTTCAACGGTAAAAATATTTTAATAATACAAAGTCTATGTGCCTAGAATTTTAAACAGACTTCAGAATGTTAGTTATCTTAACACAAACATTTTTAAATAATCCTAACACATCTTTAAAATGATTGGATCTTACAATTAGATCAAGAAATATTCGTTGACTATAAACCGTCTTTAACTGCCCATAAACTGCAACATTCAATGGCCGTATAATTTATAGCTTATACGAGGCGGAAATTTAAGGAATTTCTTACAATGTTCTTTTCAAAACTTAATTGCTTCTATAGCAACATGTAAATTTTAATTATTCATTAAAAGCAAAAAAAGCTTTTCGAATATGAAATGCATTATCTTAACATCTGAGTATATCTGTCCATTTCATGATGTCTATTTCACTAAATGACTTAATGAATTAAAAGATCTACCTTTAGAACCATATCATTCTTCTGTAACTCTTAATTAGATCAAAGAAGCGTTACAAAAATTATTAACAAAAAAGAAAGGGAATTTTCAAGAAATAATATTGATGCTGATCATAAAAATTGTGCGGTGCGCAACTTAGAACTTAACTTGTGCAGTTGGCAAAGTGTTAATCCGCAAATGACATTCGCGGTCTCGATTTTTACTTATCCATTTCATAAAAATATTGCATAATTTCATAACATAAAATTATTATGGAAAATTTTAATAACTTATTACGTACATCTTTAATATTACAACTTTTATTTTCTTCTATAATGTAACTAGTATTGTTAAAGTTTCTAATATATGAAGATATTGTATAACTTCTTTATGAGGAGATAACATTATAAGCATATGTATTCAAATTACCGTTTATTATATGTGTATTATTTATATTATATATTTTCATAAAAATTGTAATATATATATATGTATATATATATATATATAATTATGACTATTATAACTCTTAATGAGTTAGGGGGACACCAACTTGCCACTTCTTATTAACTTAAATTGATGTGATCTTATTTTTCTTCCCTCTGTATGTAAGCATTTAATATGCGGAAATGAAATTCAAAATCGATTTTATAGAACTCGATTATTAGTACTTATTGATTACATCTTAGCGCAAATAGAATATTAACATGTTAACTCTAGCTCGTCACTTTTATTATATTTTTGGTTACCTTTCTTACCACCTATAAATCCATAGAACCTCATAACTTTGTAACGCTATATCTCTAAACAGAAAGAAATTTTTTAGTTTATATGTAAAATCGATACCTCAGAGTTAGATAAAGAAAGTAAACGAGATTTGAATCAAAAATATTTATCAAGTAATTACAATTGTTTAAAGAAATTGTATCGCAAAAAGTTACAAAAAATGAATACTTCGAATTAAAAAATCTTAAATTTTAAATTTTAACTTGAAACTTTAAATTTTTAAATTTTAACTTGAAGCAGAAAAATCAGTGGGGTGTTTTAATTGACCCTTTCACTGAGCAAAAAATTAGTACGATATAAATTGCTCCAAAAAGTTTCATTATTTGAAGTTATAAAACGACATTTTTGAAAAATCAACAAATCATGATTTTATAACTAATGAACAAAATTTTATTATTTGAACAATATGAAACAGTAGATAAAGAAATGTAATGAATAAATATTATTGTACATATAATTAAGGAGAATGAACCTCGAAAAAAAAGATAGTCTCAGAAGTTTCAATTTGTGCCCATTAATATGCAAAAGGCTAAAGAAAACTATGATACGATATAGTATAATGCGTATACATTACACTACAATAATTTCTTTTTTAATTCTACAATTGCATGCACTTACTTTTATACTATCTGGAAGCCAGTAAAAGTACATTTAATAAAAAAGTAAAGGATTATCAGAACGCTGAAAACTTATGAGTTAGCCACACTGAGTACTAAATATCTTTTTAACTTTCGTGCACTATCCATTAAGAATAATGCATTAAGAAGAATGCCCCTGCAGGTTTATCATATCTATGGACAGTTCGTTTTTTTAACCTCGATCCAAATCTTCAAATTATATTATAAAAAAGTTATAGCAATGTAAAAATCGCAGAGGATACGTCATACCTATAAGTGGCAAGCTAGGATTAATAATATTACAATGTGTGTGTGTGTATGTGATAAATATATTGTAAGATGATACATCAATTAATGACGCACAATTTTTAAAAGTATATCGAATTGATACTTCGGTAAACGCGCTTTTAAGTGAGAAAATGCACTTTTAGCACTCTGAGCTGTCAAGAAAAGGTCGGAGGATTCACACGAAAGGAATTTCGCCCAAGAGGTTTTTCCTTTTGAAGAATCCCGATGGCGGGATTTTTCTTTCATGATTCATATTTTCACTTGTAGCATTTAAGCGGCAAAAAGTAAAGTGTTTTAGACAACAAGCTTTCCGTATCTCTCTCTTTATACCGTCCGCTGAATTCCGCGAAGAAATGAGTAACGGTAAAAAAAAAAAAGCTGGACCTCCTCGCGGCGGGTCCTCGACAGGACACGAGAGGATAGTCCGCCGTTCCCGCGCGGTAGGTGGTCTCCATCGTGTAGTGTAGAATGAACGCGCCGTGCGGCCTCAGCCCGATTCCTCTCTCAGGACTCTCAGGAGCGCGTTTTCGAAAGAGGTAAAGGCGAAGGCGGGGCGCAAAGGGTCCGCGAGTACGAGAGAACGGAGGTAGAGGCGGTAGATCCTAATACCCTACGTCGAGAACGGCCGGCTCGCGAGCGTTTCCGGTGACTTCGCAGTTTCGCGATAGGTGAACGCAAAAAGCTACGCAGCAGCAGAAGCAGCAGCGGGAAAAGACAAAAGAAGCGAAATTGGTAAGAGGGTTGGGATGGGAGAGATGGCGAGGGGGTAGACGGAGGGGTACGTCAGGTATACGAAGGTCGTTAGCTCGAAGAAAAATTAGCCGTTTGTCGGAGGCCCTGCCCCGGAGATGGGTCAATCAGATACGAAAACACTTGTCGGGGCCCGAGGCATTGTGGCCCGGCGAAGGTAACAGGCCACTACAAAAGATTGTAGACACAGGTATACCGTCCTAATGATCAACCTAAGGAATTCAAACCTATGCTGTGGGGCCCGCGGCGCGGCAGGGAAGGGGGGAGGGTAGCTTCCTCGTGTCACTTCGTATTCGGGACGTGGAAACGCGCGCGCGTGTGTGATCCACGGCGTTTGGCCCCGTGGGCATCGGCGGGGGGTCGAGATACTTCAGGAGGAGGAGGAGGAGGAGGAGGCTCGATCTAATAAGGGCTTTCACAATCCACAGCGGTACTTCGCCATATCGTACATTCTTTACGTATCAGACGCGCTGTTGAGAAATCATTGCGACAATGTAGCGATGCGATTACCCGATTATACTTTGCTCAAATATATGATGTGGCGTGAAACCTTTGTGTTATCGTTACACGATATTTTGTGACATAACTCGGATTATAGTCCTATTCAAGAACATTTGACAGCTCAGAAGGAAAACCAGAAAGAGTCTCAGAACTTTGAAAGTTATCGCTCGCGGCAGATTGCTTATGACGAAAACTGATGATTTATGCCCTAAAAAAAGCCATACAATGAAATTCCTCGAGCTGCGAACTACTAGCGGAAGAGGAGATTTAAATCCCTATCCAGAGTTCAAGAATGTCGGCGCGATTTTTGCGGCGGATTAGCCCCGGGCATTGTCGAAAGGACACAGGGGAAGGGAAGTTCCAAAGTGACGACACTCGGGCTGGAGCCAAGTGGAGAATCGTGTCCGGCACAGGTTCCGATCAGTCAGAGGCGTGGTCGTAAACTTTAGTGTATATGCTCCGGAGATCACCTCGACCTGTCGGTCCGTTCTTTCGCCATCGA
The DNA here is from genome assembly GCA_003595255.1 of Solenopsis fugax. Lineage (NCBI taxonomy): Eukaryota > Metazoa > Arthropoda > Insecta > Hymenoptera > Formicidae > Solenopsis > Solenopsis fugax. The sequence goes on from QKQZ01051188.1 coordinate 16,456, forward strand.
TACGTAGCTTTCTCTCCTTCCCCCCTTCCTCTCTCTTTTTCTCTCTACGCTCTTCTCTCTCCTTTCTGAGCACTCTTGGTGTTCCTTTTCCGGTTTCTAGGGCGAGAAACATACCGGACCTACTTGCCGCCCAAATCAGATAGAGCAGCCGGCTATAAAATGTAAATGAGGTTATTGGCCTGAGTCTTTAAGACAGCTAATAGATTTTCACGTCGGAACGGCACCGCGTTTGAGCAAGCCGCGCCCGCGATCTTTACCTTTTCTTTCGATCGATCGCGAATTTTACGGTCAGCATTATACGCCGTATTATAATTACCTTGACGTTCTTTCTGCTCGAAGGAAGCACTTTCCGCGGCGTAATTGATTGCGCACGGTACCAAAATCCTTAAAGTAAAACTCGATTACCCACGTTGCTAAAATTGACTAATTTATGTACATATATAGAAATAAATCGTTAATACTGGCATAACCCTCCTAAAGCGACATTCCTTTGTTTCTCAGAAACTAAACATAGCCTGTATTAATCCGTATAGAAAGAAACTATTGAAATATCATGTATAATATTATGGGATATTATATTATACTATTCATTACTATTGAAAACATGAATAGTTTACTATTCAATTACTCAGTTACCATTCAGAACGAATTGTTACTATTCAGAACTATTCGCCAATAATCGTAGTCATGTAGTATTATGGGACATTATTCACGCACGTAGTTGTCAATAGTTACTATTCAAGTTACTATAAAAATTGAATAGTAACTATTAGATATATGAATAGTTTTCAATAGTTCCTTTCCATACGGAAATATTGATAAAAACATGATTTGTTTCGATTTTAATTAAAGAAATAAAAATCCATAGTTCGTATATTCATAGTTTCTTTCTATATAAAATCTTCTAACAAATTTTTAAAAAGCGAAAATAAAATTTGCACGATTTTCTTTTGCAAATTGCGTAGTTTTAATAATAGTGAATATGTTATTGATAATACATATTAGATCATTTTACATGTTTGCATCTTCCTAAAACTGTTTTGTTTATAATTTTTTCTTTCATATTTTCCTCATAATGCGATTTGGAACATAAAATCCCTGTGCAGCGTAAATCGATACAACAAAACGATGTTTGCGTTCAGCGAATACAATGGTTGAGTGAATGCTCAGTAATTATTACTTATGATTGAACTAGACTTTTAGATCCATCATAAATTTAGAAGAATACATCAATAGCAGCGAGCGCTCATTCTCTTGTGTTCGCTGAACGCAAACAATAACTACGAAATCTTCAGTTATAAAGGAGGACAGGCTATTGTGGACATTACGGCTACCCCTATTATCTCCGTTATTAGATGTCAAATTCTAATAATAACTTATGAAATCATTTGTTTAGTAGTTTCTTAGTGGCGCTAATATGCCAATACACAATAACTGACAATTGTTAGACATTTTTATTTTTGAGCACTTCAAATTTTTTTCAAGATACATTTTAGCACTCAATTACACATACTTCTTCATTGTTTTTAAACTTGAGCATATTATCACACGAATGTATATACTCTTGAGTGTTTTTTTTTGTTAGTTAACTTTTTATTGAGCTGTATACATTTCGAATTATGCAAATAAGATAACATTGCAATAACTTGGATAGTTTGTTAATATGGCTTTTTAAGCGAAATTATTATATTAAAATATTTCTTCGATAAATCGATTGTCACTCTAGAGGGCTGCGTTCATAAACATTAGAAATATCATTTTATCCTTGTTTAATGTTAAACAAAGATAAAATAATATCTTTGATATCTCTAATGTTTTTGAACGTATGAAAATTCTGAATCAAGAAAATTCTAAACAATAGAAAATTAAAAAATATATAATTAAAAATATATTTCATAACAAAATACAGTGTTTTTTTTTTAAATAAACTAATTTTTTAAACTTAGTTTTGGGCTATTATTGCCACTTTTTCTTTTCCACCGATTATGCAATGCGTTACATTTTTATAAATCATGTTCTAAGTAATAAATGTTTCATTACTTTCACAGAAAAAAAATTAGTATCAAATCAACAATTCATTGTTTCATATATAAGCAAAAATATAAAATCTTCTTAGAAGAATTTATAATGTTAAACAGACATAATTTGTTTACATGATAAAAATTTTGTTCCTTTAAGTAAGCAAATTATGTCTATTTAAGATTATAAATTTTTCCAAGAAGATTTTATATTCTTACTTATATATAAAACAATGAATTGTTGATTTGACACTAATTTTTTTTCTGTGTTGAGTTTAAAATATGTTAAACAACACTTTGACAAATGTAATCGTTCAAATTTCAATATAAAATATTGATTATTAACAAGATTATTCAATATAATAAAAATGGATGCAATATTATCCTCTTCTCCTTTAATTGACAGATGTTTCACAAATTTTTTCACATTTTCTTTAATACCTTAAGATAAGAAAAGATATGTCAACAAATCCACGTACATATTAATAAAGTGCCAAAAAAATGTATAAAGTGGGAAGAATTAATTCTAGCTTTTTAATTTTATAAACTTTGTTTTTTAATACATAAAAGTACATTTTATTATTTACTACTTTTCTATTTATTTCATTATTTAGTTTACCAATTTATTTTATAGTTATTTATTTTATAGTAATTTTTATTCTACGAGACCGTTTCTGAATTCTGCTACTACTGCCCACTGTGCCAGTTTTGAGGCCTAATTTCGTAGACTCTCTTTTTGAGTTATATTGAGAAAATATTAATTACTACAACATATGAAACAGTATTATAAAAACTGCTAACCATATAATAAAAAACATTTCTTAGTCTGTTCATTTCTGTTTTTATGTTTTTAAAGTTTTATTTTTAGTTTTTATGTTTAAGAAATATTATCCAAAAACAAAGTAGTAAGCTAGTAATAGTGACTTTTTTCTAAAATTTTCTAATTTGCTGTTTTCAATGGAAAAATTCTAAACGCTGCGAATGGCTTTGGCTAATCGCAATGTGGTCAAACGGCAATTGCTCCAAATCCTCGCCACATTTCTTTTCGCGGAAAATCAATGCTATTCGTGGACGATATTTGTTTTTTTTTCCTTTTTCGCTTTTTCTTTATGCTTACGAAGCTCGACGTTTGCGACTCTTTGCACCCCACAAATTAGTTCTCGACGTGGTAGGAAGATAGTCATCAGCAATTGCTAGTAGGTTTGTTTGTATGAGCTGCACGTTCGCGATCACGTCTGGCACTCAGCCAGCGTAACTATCGAGCCATGTGTGAATTGAAACAGTCGCAATTATCTGCATTACGTGGCGCGCAATAAGTTTATGCGACGCACAACCTTTTCAGTGGATTAAACGACTTTTAGCTTTACTTTACCTATATTTTTTAAAATTCTTATACCAGTTCGAGTATCCATAGATACGCAACAAAAGCGCAGAGTTACTCATTTAATATCAGACTTGTTAATGCGAAAGCGCGAAGATATACACTATATACAGACATGCGACTTGTTTATACTTAACATTGAACATAAAATAAAATTATTGAAATATATGCACGTATGTACACAAGGCTAGATGCTCTTTCTTTTTATGTATAAGCTTAATTATAACAAATTACAGCTTATTTCTCGTTTTATAACTAGGTCACGTGCATCATATCTTAAACCTTTAGTTTAAATAATTTATTCTCGTTATAATATCTCTCAATTTAAATAAATTCTTAAATTTATTTATATATTTGATAAAAGGACAGACAGAACTTATTTATACTATAATTTTAGAGGTTTAAAACCGTCGTTCAAAATATTTTTCAGAGACATAAATTATATTCTCATATATTCTACGTATACATTGAAAAATGATGTCGCAGTCAATTTATTTTTAAATCATTTTTAAAAATGGAATGTTGTATTTTTGTGTCACTATTGGAAAGTATATGTTTAATTTCGCGTTCAATATATTCAAATACGTTCAAAATGTATTATCATTGATTGGTCTTAACCTAATAGATAACAAAATATTCAAGGCAACAAAAGATAACAAGGAGTTGGAAATTTAATATTTCAGATGAATGTAGTAAGATGCATAAGTCGGCGCCGACGGTAAGTAGGAACTAAGACTTTTGACTTTTCTGTGAAATCTTATGTAAGCAGGAGGGGGGGGNCACACAAATATTTTATCTCTTTTGTTCTATTTATTGTAGCGTGCAACGTGGGTATGCTAATCAAATACTATTTTTTATCAAATCACTTAAAACTTAACTTTTTTAGAAATCAAAATATTTTTTTAAATACTCCGAATTCTGGGTATGAAAAGCTGCATAAGGAAGTCTCCATCCATATAATAAGTTCCTAAGTAATGTTTATCAATACGTTAATCAACAGTAAGCGATTCTCATTCATATGATTCAATTCAGTATGAATTTAGTATGAATATCGTCAATCTGTATCATACATATCGCAGAAATGAAAATTAATAGTAAAAAGGTAAATATACTTCTGATTTATGATGTGTGTGTTCAAAATGCAACAAGAGTTAAAATTATGTATGCTGAAAAATATCCTAAATCATTTCGATAGATTCAAAGACTGTTAATCTCTCCAAGAAATTGGTAATTTTAATGTTACCAATCGTAATCATACAAAAACTACTACTACTACTAAAGAAAATATTATTGATGTCTTAGCAATTATTATATGCAATACGCATGTTTGCACATGAGAGATTGCACTACAGTCTAGAATTAGTCGCTGAAGTATATACTCCAATTTCTTCACGCTCACAAATTTCATCCGTATCATCTATCACTTCACTAACTAAGAGCTAAATAGGACAGACTTTGAAAATTGTGTTTAATTTTGCCAATGGTTCCTGCATCAAATACAATAATTATTTTTTGTACCAAATTATTTATTTGCAGATGAAGCTACATTTATTAATTATGGACAAGTTAATTTAAGGAGATATTCTCGTTTGAAAGACTAAAAAAATCGATTTTATATATTAATCTTATATTAATTAATTTATTGTATTAATCAGATTGTAAGTACTAAATAAAAACATGCAATAAAAATTACATATTAAATATACTTTTATTGTAACTTTTTAGTATATTTGCGCAAAATCTTCTGAATATAATAAATTTAAATATAATTTATAAAGTATTTTAAATATCAAAATAAAATACCAAAGTATGGTACTCTTAAGATTGTCAATAAATTAAAATTATATGGGCTAATAAGAGTAAAACCGCGGTTGTTGTTGCGTAAAGTTTAACAATTTTTTACTTTCTTCTCGCAAACGTAGAACGTTTCGACTCAGTTTCGAGTCATCCTCAGTTACCAAAAATTCATTTCATTCTTGAACAAATGTTACATAATACGTGCTCGTATGCGGGATCGGTTTCAAAAGCAAGGAACAATTTTCTACTGGTTGACAATCCAGTGAATCATTCTCCTTTTGAGAGGATTAATTTGCGTTCACTGTATTAACATTATTTTAAATATATTAACCCCAACTCCCCACACATGCAATGGGTCTGACAAACCCAATGCGAGTACTCATTTTTTGCGATTTTATGTAACACAATTTTTTTTTTAAATCAAGAGGCGCGGTCGCGACTCGCGCCAAGTCTAAGCTTTAGCGAGTCAGCAGACCGACCCGAGTCGACGAGTTCGAGAACATGTTGTAATTACTTGAGAATAAAATATTTTTTATTCGGGTTTCATTTATCGTATTTATCAGACTCTCAGGTATCGATTTCACATATTATAAGCTAAGAAATATGCTTCCTGTTCAGAGATATAGCATGTCAAAGTTAGAGGGTTCCATAAACTCATAGGTGGAGAAGAAAGTAATCAAAAATATGTGTGGGGAGCTAGGGTTAAGAAGTATAAGAAATAAAGTACTTCAGAAATGAGTTTTAAATTTATTATATTCAGAACATCATGACCAATATTTAAAGATTTTAGACATAAGGTTTTAAGTAACTTTTTGGTAATATTTCAGAAAAGTTGTAGATTTTTCCAGTAATCTTTCAGCAATTTTTCTATAAGATTTCAAGTGCAAAAATCGCAAACATTTTGCTTTTCAGAACTGTATTAAAAATATTATAGAGATATTTCGCAACTTTTATGAAATGTATCATTTTTCAATTGAAATATTTCTGAAATTCTTTGAAAAATTTCGATGTTGTACGAGGAATTCACTTTAAAAAATTCTATGTGTTAAAATAAAAATTCTTTAAAATATAAATTCAAATGAGAGTTGGGTGTTACGCACCCAACAGATTATTTATATAAATAATCCGTTGAGTTGAAACAAAAATTCGTAACGTTTTTTTTCAGAAAAATTCAAAGACAATGTTTAAATATTTGTACATATAGATTTATTCAACCATATATGTGCTGTTATCAACTTTTGTTCCAACTTAATACATTACATGCGTTTAATGTAAACTTTATTTTACGAATCATTTAAATAGTAATCTACAAATCATCAATTAAAGATTTAGATCATCAGAATAATAAAAATTACACTGTGTTTTTAAATAATATATAATTTTAATATTTCCTAACACTTTAGCCAAAGGACGTTGTATTATCGTATCAAGGACGTCTTTTGGACGTATGGACATTCTTCAGACGTTACATGGACGTCTCTAAGAGATATGCTATATGGGAATTATATATTTTTCTTTTATCAACACCGAAGTCAGATATGTTAACAATCTTAGAACTTAATTACTTTTTTCTGTACTGTATCCAATTTACAATAATTTACATTGCTTATATTATTTACATGGAAAAGATTCGTATAAGCATAATGTAAGTACGAGTAATTCAAATGCACGCGTAATTTTGTAATGTACGACACAACCCTGATTTAAATCAAAATTAAAATAATAGGTATAATTAAGTAATAAATTTGCTTTTCTAATCCTAATATTAGATTAAGATTTCAAATAATTCAATCTGACAAAAAGTGTTTCTAATGCAAACAAATCCTAATATGACTGGAAAGTGTAACAACAAATTAACAAAAATGGCAATATCGGTCGAAAGCAGTTTTTACTGCTCAATAATTATCTACGTGAATTTATAAATATTTATAAGATTCCCCCAAACTGCGCGCCGCATGTTTGCCGAACTAAAACACGCTTTTTAAGAAAAACCCTAATGTAATATCATAAAATTAAATTATTAATCAATTTAATAATTTCGATGCTTACACGCATCTGTACGATTCCTACCCCCCCTCAATAATAAAAAGAATTAAATTTCGAAAAATATTACCTCGACCAGGTAATATAAACAAAAAATGTTTCTCTTTTTGATTTTGATCAATACGCAAATAAAAATTATAGAGGATATATAGAGAGAATATATATGTATAACTTATTATATCATAATGATTGACACAAAATTGTAAAATTTTTCGAATCACTTAACTTTTGCGGTAAAAATCTATAGTTCACGTTACATACACTATAGATTTTCAGCATCAGAATTCTATAACTCCCCATACAGCATAGCAATGCAAAACATTGCAAAATATTGCTGCAATATTTCAGCGACATTGCAACAATAGTAAAATGTCCGCTTTTAAAATATTGATACGTAATGTTGAAGCAACATATACTATAATATTGTATTAATGTTGCTGCATTTTACCATTGCTGCAATATTGCTGAAACGTTGCAGCAATATTGCAATGTTCTTGCAATGTTGTGCTGTATGGGGCTGTTAAATAACAGTATCATTATATTGCACAGATATTGTGTATGGTAAAAAAGCTGCATAACGTACAAAAATATAGCGATAGAGTTACAAAATTCCGCTACAGTTCCTGCTGACAGTGAACAAGTACGTCCTAAGTTTCGCACTATCGGCCAACTGTCAGTCCACCGAGTCCGTGAATGAAACAGCTGTCACCATCTGGCGTGCATGTCACGTGGCTCGCTGGAGTTCATTGATGCGACAACACGCGACGATGGTACGAGGTCCAAAACGAAAACATTATCTCTTTACTCTTGCAGAATACATATTTCTCCTACTCCCGTTCTGTTTTTTTCCATCCGTCCATATTACAGTACATTTCGCCTCCCGGAAATCGGGTCATTAATCGGCGTGCCGTGAGTAACATATCGATCGCGCTCACACGTGTCGGGCTTATTCAGGTGGCAGCACGGGTTAGCGGTCGGCGAGAAAAATACATGGCAGTGTCTACTGGTGTCTATCTGCCGTACGTGTCGCTCGTCACTCGCTCGCGACGTCAGTCCGTTCACGGCGCGTATCTGACAGCCACGCGAACGTCACCTGGAGATCCGGCGTCGCGACGCCCATTAACGTAAGTCGAGCTCCCGTATCTCCTGGTCTTCCTCCTGGCTCTCATCTCCCGTATCTCCTGTGTCGTACAACACCGTTGTCGGGGAAAAACCCCCACCGCCTCCGAATTGATCGCAGTCACTCGCGCCGAATGAACTTTCACCGCGGATCTCTCCGCGATAGCAATTTTCCGCGCGGTCCTTCGTTCTCGCGACCTTGTTTGCGTTTACACGCATACCATGTCTCCGTACGTCCTTCCCGCATGCATTTTTTCGTCCACCACATGTGTACATACACGTGTGCGAGCAGCCGCTGCACTGTGTTGTCCTCTTTTTTTTTTCACACGCACGCACACACTCGTCTACGAGAGAACGCGCGAAATAGCGTGTCGCAATCGAGCCTCGATTGAACGGGTGAGACAGAAGAATACGCGGAATAAAAATGTTTCGACACATTCGTGTACAAAAAGATCCGGATATATGAAATGAAAGAATACAAGACGTACGTAAAAACGCAGCGATGTAAATAGAATGTAATGTGTAGCATATGTATACGTTATCTTTAAAAATAACGTCTTTAAAAAGACACGTGTGCAATATACGTGTACCTGCACATGCAATAACGCGTTTGTCCCATTGCTATTTGCTTTTACGAGAAATTTATATCTGTGTACATACCAGTCAAATATTGCAGCATCTCTAAAAATATAGAAAACGCAAACAAATCATAAAGGCTGTATCACACGTATAGTTCTTGCAAAGTTAATTGAAATTGGAAATGTATTAATATTATACTTAGGATAAATTATACATATGTGAAAGTTATGTGAATAACATTATATTTGTTGTAGTTTATTTTATTATTAAAAATTATTTTATTTTGTAAAGAATAATGACCAAAATCTCGATTTCTTTTTTATAAATACTTTAAGTATTAAATATTTAAAATAATTTATGCAAAATTTTATTGTGATTTTGAACTTGGTTATTATATAAACAAGTAAATTTTGTTTATTTAAATAAATAAATATATTTGAATAAATAAATTGAAATAAATAAAGTTTATTTATTTATAGAACAACTGATTTTTGCATTGCAATGAAACGTTACATAAATCATCTTAATACTTATATTAAAAATTTTAGATTTTTGTCATTATTTCTTAATTACATTTACATTAGAGCACATTTCTACTTATTGAAATAATTTTTGATCCAGGTAAAAAATCGCCAAAATATTTTTATTGATTTTAAATTCAATATAGAACAATCTAATTTTTTCATTATTTTGAAAATATGTGAAAGTAATCCTTAAGTTTTTTTTTACTCTTCCAAACTGTATTGCTTATCAAAAAATTAATAATAATAAGTTATAAGTTTAGATTTTAATACTAATAAGTATTGGAAACAATATTCGACAAGCGTTTCAAACTCTATTCAGTCAGCCTCACTATGAAAACTGTAGTCAGTATAACCAGATTCAATTAGGAAAATAAATATGTAAAATATATAACGCGATTAACATTATATACACACGAAATTAATATAGAGAAAACATAGTTCAAAAAATTTGGCTTGTATTCATATCTATCTTTTCATATCTACTCACTTATCCTCGCTCTCCTTTTTTTTTTATTTATTAGATATTACTTATTATCATGCACATTAATTCTTGCACATAATTCCCAACATTTTATTCATTTCTTACATTTTTTGCTTTAATCTCGTTTTCTTTTCTCATCTTCCATTCTTATTTTATCTCTAACCTCCTTCCTCTCTCTTTCTCTCCTCTTCAATTCTTTCTTCTCACTTTTTAGTTTTTCTACAACTTCTACAATATATTCTTAACTCTATCTATAAGTGCGGTCAATTTGATGCTACAAATGCTTTGGAGCATTTGATTAACCAATGACAACAAAGAATTTTACAAATCGACCAATTAAAGAATACTTCAAAGCATTTGTAGCATCACCTTGACCCTACCGTCCCATATACTTTATTTTTCTTCCTTATCATGTAAGAAGTATATTGCCTATTATTCAGTTTCTAAAAATCAGTTGATACGCAATTATATTATTTATTTTACTATTATTTAAAATACGTCGTATTACTAACGTTCTCTTAAAATGGGAGTGTTAATTGTAAATTTCTATTTGTTAACAATATATGTTGCGGAAATGTATTATTCCTCCTTCAATTATGTTTATATCATCAGTTATATCATCAAACAAATATTATCGATAACTTTAAAAAAATCTGCTATTGAGACTGTCAAGAGTGCAGCAGTATTGAAAAAAGCAATGAGAGACTTGGGGTACTCGAAAATTTCATATTTGTACCATCGTCTATTTTAATTTTACAATTAGAGTTGTAGCTCGTTAAAAAGTTAAAAGCTTAATAAAGTCAAAAAATTAATAACTTTTAGTTTAGTTATTTTTTAATGATTTTTTAATTTTTAACTTTAACCAGTTATTTAAAAAAAATACAAATTTTAATTTATTAATTTTTTTCCCAAGTTAGATAAAAATTTATCTATGTAAAATGTAAAACAAAAGTATAAAGGAAAAAAAAATTTATATATATAAAAGAAAAAGATACATTCCCACATAAAAAACAATACTTTTTTATTATTTCATACACACTTACAAAACAAATAAAATATTAAATTTGTTTAATGATCTATATTATAAATGTTTTGAATAATCCAACTTTAAAAACTTACCAATTTCTAATATAAATAATGCTTTTCAAAATTTACTTTTAAGTTAATTTAATCTTAATGTAACTTTAAGTAAGTTAATTTTTTGTTCATGTAACTTTTAACATAACTAAATTAATTTTATAAACTGTTAACTTCAACTTAATTTAGTTAGAAAAATATATTACCGAACTCTGATTTTAACGATATCAAAGCATAAAATAACAATGCTAAATTCTTAGGTCTTTATAAACAGGGAAGTAGACTTCACTGTTTTCATAAGTGATGCAATGCTTTTATCCGTACTTTATATGCCGCATGAAACATGCACGAAGAGTGAAAATTTTTCTTACAATTAGATTTTATCATTTTATTTTTTTAAATTTAAAAACTTATTTTTTTAAAATGTGAATTGAAGTATTTTTTCGAAGTCTATATCTAAGAAAATATACAAACTTTTTTAAAATTCGTTATACAATATAAATTTTGAAATGTTTTAAAATTTCTAAGATTTCCCATTTTATAATTTCCGAAAGAAACTCATCATAAAAGATTTAAGACATTTTTTCGGAAATCTTCATAAATTTTAAATATGAAAAATTCTTAAAAATATGAGAATTTAAAAAATAATAAATTTGTAGCACTCGTTTTTTTGCAATGCAAGATATAAAAAAAACAGCTAAATACAAACAATTAGATGAAGAATAAAATTCCCAATTGTTTATGTAATTATACCATCTGTTAATTGTTCATGTAATTATATATCTGTTAATTTGCCTGTTTTCTTTTTTATATTATGAGAATATTTTTCCCATCACGAATATGTCTCTTTTGCGGAAGATGGACAAACGACTCGTCAGTACTGTGCCTGTCGAATGATCATAGATGTTTCAGCAACAATCTCTCCGCGCTCTCTTATCTTCGCTCTTATGCTTATCATGACAATATTCGTTTTGAATACAAACATATGTCGCGCGTCACACGTCACACGTTTGCGTTATCTTATGATTGATTCACTTCTTACGTTTTTTCGCTTCCGGGGACGGTGTCGAAAGTTGCACCATCTCGGAAGCTCGTTTGCGATTTAACAGCTGACGTGGCCAAGTGTCTACGTGCGCTGTTTTTTGCATATGAATCTCTGCACGGTCGTGGCGTTTCGCGGTTCCCACTGACGATCGTCCACGACGTGGACTCCGGATTTCCCGCAGTTGCGGTATCACATGCGACAACTGCATGACACCACTCTTGCGTACGCGTTTGTCCAGATTCGAATCTTGCTGGCTGGAATCAATCGTCCTTGATGTAACGCTAAGATAATGTCAAGGCGGGTCTTTTCATCGATTTTTCTTATCGAGGGCTTTCTGCGCGTTCGATGATCTTAATAATCGTTAATCAGGCTTCAAATAAACAGATAAGACGGACTGTGAATGTAATGACAGGAATATAAAGTACAACTTAAATTAAATGAATGATTGGTGCTTTCTTTTTAGTGACACAAACATCATTCTATTTTTCGTAGCACTCAAAGAGTAACAAAAATAGAACGCCTTGTCACTAAATGGCAAGTTAATATATATTTTTTAACTAAATTAAGTTGAAGTTAATGGTTTATAAAATTAATTTATAGTTAAAAATTACATGAACAAAAAACTAACTCAGATAAAAGTTATGTTAAGATTAAATTAATTTAAACTACAAATTAATTTTGAAAAGCATTATTTTTATATTAAGTTAAAATTTTTAAAGTTAGTTTAAACAAACTCGTTATAATATAGATTAAGTAAATTTAATATTTTATTTATAAATTAACTGTATTTAACTTTTAATTTTTTAACTAGTTACTGCTCAATCCTGTTAAATGGAAAGCACCCGATTTAATCCTAGAAAGCTACTGTAAGTGAATTTTTACACAGTTATTTTTATATAGTTTTGTTATTAAAATTTTGATAGTTTGGTTAAAATAAGATTTTTTTACATTAAAGTAGTATTATAATATTTCAGTTCTAACACCTTGGAATTTATAAAACAGAAAAAAATTCTTAAAGACAGAAGAGACATAAGAGTTTTTTTTTACTAAGGAATAGCACAGTGAATAAATGAACACTTCATTTTTATTTCAAATAAAAAAACTCCAAAATTTTTCATGATTTCTTCATCGTTTCTAAATCTCGTTCATTTTTATTTAGTTCCAGAAAAATGCAGTATCTTCTACCACTATTTTTAGTAGTTCTAATACAGACATCGGTTGCACCGCCTATTGAAAAGAAGAATGAAGATCACAAGGATAAGGAGAATGAGGTCAATGACTCCGACGATTTGGTAGATATATTTTGGGGATAGTTTTATCGATCCGGTTTATACGAATAATATTATAAAATGTTCGTCTTCGTAGGGAAACGCGGAATATCAAATGGAATATCACCGGTACCTGAAGGAGGTAGTTCAGGCTCTGGAGAGTGACGCGGAATTCCGCACAAAGTTGGAAAAAGCCAATGAAGATGATATACGTGTAAGTCTCATATTAAAAGTAATTAAATAAAATTAAAAATTAAATATAAAAAATAATCAAAACTTATTTATATTATATAATTGAAGGGTTTTCTGTGCAAAAACTAAGCAAGTCCCCAAATTTAATTTTTCGAAAAACAAGATTAACTAGTTAGTCCTCGAAATAATTAATTAAAGCCTACAACTTTTTAGTTTTTCAAAATTTTTGTTCGTAGACGGGCAAAATAGCGCACGAGTTGCAATTCGTGGACCACAAGATCAGAACGAAGCTAGACGAGTTGAAACGAGAGGAATTAGAGAGACTGCGACATCTCGCCACCAAAGAGCATAATTTGATGAACGGTCTAGATATAGATCATTTAAAGATAGCAGAACATTTGGATCACTCTAACACGCATACGTTCGAGATAGACGATCTGAAGAAATTAATCGCTAAGGTAGAACAGCTTCTGACCTAGATTTGCGGAAAATATCCGCATTATTAATTTTTATGCGAGTTGCCTTTAAATATATGTTGTTATTTTAAAATGTTGCAGACCACGAAAGACTTGGCGGATGCCGATAAACGAAGACAGGAGCAGTTTAAAGAATACGAGATGCAAAAGAAATTTGAGGAAGAGCAAAAGATGAAGGGTAATACTGGTAACAGAATATAACGTTTTTAGACTTGCTTATTTACGAATTCATATGTAATCTTGGAATTAATGTATTTCGTTTTCGGAAGGTATGAAGGAGGAAGAGAGGAAGAAATACGAGGAAGAATTAGAAGCGATGAAGAAGAAGCATAAGGATCACAAACCTGTAAGATGAAAAATTATGAAGTAGCTCTCTTCTTTTTTTTCCTAAAGCTTGGAACGAACTATGCACGATTTTGAATAGTGTGAATGGACAAATTCGTCGAGACCATCACATTCGTATTTGTTGCTTATCTATCGTATTGATTCGTTAATGGAGCAAGTTAGTATGATTGACAGGAAATTCGATTAGATTAATTACTGTAATGGATTTTTCATTACGGTAATGGATTCCACAGTAATTAATAGACTTTCCATAATGGACTTAATACAATCTTATTCTTAGAAGACATAAGAGATCGCGTTTACAAGATATAAAGGGGTATCAAGATAATTATGGCATCCCAACAACAAGGATTACAAAAAGTAGAAATAAATTATTTCGTTGAATTATTACGATGAATTATGAACAATCATGAACTGCTAATTATGAATTGTGGAATTTATTGTTCACAAGCAGCGAATTTCCGAAAATCTTATACGAATTGCGAACCATAAGTTACGAATCGCGCGTAACCTGATGCCACTAATATGTAATATGCATTTACAGTTGCATCATCCCGGTAGTAAGCAACAACTGGAGGAAGTGTGGGAAACACAAGATCATATGGAAGATCAAGAATTTGATCCCAAAACATTCTTTTACCTTCATGGTAAAAAATTATTATCTTTATTGTATTAATTATTATCGTAAAAAATTATCTTAAAGAATGATTGTACGTATAATGACAAATCGATTCAGACTTGGACGGCAATGGTTTCTGGGATCAGGACGAGGTAAAGGCTCTGTTCTTGAAGGAACTGGATAAACTTTATAGTGAAGGTGCACCTGAAGATGACATTTATGAGAGGCGGGAAGAAATGGAAAGGATGAGGGAACACGTGTTTAATGAAGCCGATCTTAATCACGATGGTCTCATAAGGTATATATTCAAAAATTATTAATTGGTATTCAGAATTTAGGTGTCTACCAGGGAAAACCTGGAATTTTATTGATCCTCAAGGAAATATTTAGAATTTTACTTCTAAATTTTAATTCTATCTCTTTCTGACAGAATTATTTCTTTGAGCATATTTTTTTCTTTTTGATAATGCAAAATGTTAAAAATTATTTAGTAATACATATACATTCACGTACATTTTCGTGACTCGTGAATTAAAAAAATCAGTAACAACAGAAGACATAAAAATACCATCACACACATATTCTAAAAGTGGTATTTAATTATCCTTTGAATTCTGTACTTCCGATAAACTAGATTTGGTATTGCAAATTGTGTCACAGATTGTTATATTTAGTTCATTCTTTTTAATATATTTGCATATTTAATATTCAAACTTAGGTGGTTTTTTTATCATATGATGAACAAAAACATTAAAATAAATTTATTTCAAAGCTGCATTAAAGAATTTTTTAATTTTATTTGAAATTTTAAATGAAATTTCCAAAAAATATATCTGGGAGATATTAAGAAATTCTTTTAAAAGTTCGAGTATGGAATTTTCCTTGTTAATTGAATGTTAGAATTGTAAGTGATGAAATATATTAATATATTAATAATAAAGCATAAATGTACTAATTTGGATCTTTACAGTTATCAAGAATTTTTGGAACAAACGAAGAAACCCGCTTTCCAGCAGGATGAAGGATGGCAGGGATTGGATGAACAACAAATTTATTCTCAGCAAGAATATGAAGCTTTCCAGAGGCACAGACAGGAAGAAATCCAGAAAATGATCGCCAAAGGAATGGTGAGCAATTAATTATCAAATATGATCTTGAATGCACTGAGAAAGTGAATAGAGAAACCGTATTTTTTATATGAATCCAGTTGTGTGTCTCGGTACTGCTGCAGGATTAAATTCCTGCATATGTCGGATTGACTTTTATTTTTGTATATTACTTTTATGTAGATTTTGAATGCCTAAATGATTTTATTTCTTGCTTTCGTATACACATCTTCGATAGCATGTTCGAGATGAGATTAGAAGATGTTCCACTTTATCGCTTCTCCAACCAAGATTGTTTTTTCTAGACGTAATTATACGGGACTGTAATTATTAGCACGATAAGCATACTTTATCAGTCGCCGTTCAACGAATCTACGTAGACATTATGGCCCATTTTCAGAACGCTTATAAAAGTGTTAGCGCGCTTTTTTGTAATTCTATCCTTGTTTTTACATCCAATGAATAATAAAGATAGAATGAAAACAAAAAAGTACGCTACATATTTATAAGCGCGTTCTGAATACAATACGAGCCTATCGCTATCGCTTTGACTAAAAGACGCGCTATCCGTAGTAATTAGAGTAATTAACTTAGCTTGTGCACTTTCTGTTGTTGTCGTTAGTTACCACCATCCCCTGACACTGCACATCTACCTGTCCAACAGGTGAGTAATTGCTAAACTGTGAAGCATTTTATCGATTCAAGTTATTCTTTCAGCAAACTTGCATTAGTCTCTTCTTAACGCATTCTTTTTTTGTTCTGTAGTTCCCACAGTATCAACAACAATATCATCCGCAGCAAGTACATCCTTCACAACAACAGTATCCAGGGCAGATACCACAACAGCCAATAGTCGATCACAATGTACCACAATATCAGGGTCAAATGCCACCGCAGCAACAACCCTATCAACCTCAAGTGCCACCACCTCAGCAACATTATCCTCAGATTCCACAACAACAACAGTACCAAGGACAACAGCCGCAGTATCAAGTGCCAGTACCGCAACAGCCTCATGTGCAGTACCAGGGCCAACCTCAGCAAGCGCAGCAACAATTTCATGGCCAGCCTCAGCAGGTCCAACAAACCCAGAACCAGCCTCAACAAGTCCAACAACAAACCCAGGGCCAGCCTCAGCAGCAAGCACAACAGCAACAAACACAGAATCAAGTGCCACAGAATACTCAGGGTAACATTCCGTCGAACAGTCAAGGTGCCGCCCAAGCCAGCCACAATCTTCCACAACAACAAGAGTCTGTTAAACAACAAATCAACCAGAACAGTATATCGAACTAGATAACGCGATACGAATAGTTGATAAAAATGTTTTTAGCTCATTTCTTTCTAAATCGTGGACTAGTAAAAATATCGGACAGTTCCATAGTTCTCGATTTAAAAACGAGACTCTTCAAAAATTTAAATCTCTTTCAATTTTAGAGAAGTGCAACCAAAATTATAGACACATATTTTACAGCGGAAATATGGATAATAATTTTACTTTTGTATCATTTTAAGATTTCTTGAATATATTTTCTGACATTGCATCAGCCATATTTAGTTATGACATAAGAAGAACGAAATGATAAATTGTTTTCTTACAATTTATAAATATAAATTAATTTTATCTTCTTGAATAATCTACTTTTATCTTTTTGGATAATCAATTGAATTAATTAATCAAAATTTATAATATTTACCCATATATTGGAAAAAATCCTTACATATTCAAATCGAGAAAATAACTAGACAGCTCACCGAGTGAATGCTGCATGGTCAACAAACAGCTTGTACATCGTTGAACACGTGCTTTCGAAATAATATAAATTATAATTATTGTTATAATATAAATTATATACTAGAAATTGTTATTATTAGAATGGTATGTTCTCCCATTAACGATTTAATTATGGATTTATATCTTTTGATAATATTACATTTTGTGGTTTTGAATATATTTTCGTAAAGTAAATGGAAACTAACAAAATGTAAATAATATCATTAAATCTGCAATATAAATTAACCAATATGTGTAATATTGACACTTGTTTAGATAACAAATAATTTGTAATAAGTTAAATCGTTAGTTAGCAAATGAATATAAAATGCCACTCAATTAGGCTAGCTGCTAGCAATTAAACATTTTTATCGTTCAAATGCATTTGCTCGGCAAGAAGACTAGACACTTTATTGGTATGAATACGTTCTTTGATAGGTTACATTTATACCATACAAACATTTATGAATGTTATATAATTTATAAATGATAGTATGTAAATAAACTAATTTATCTCGACATATATTTCACGAAAGAAAAGAATCATGCGACTTTCGTTTCATAACTCAATGTGATTGTAATTAAGAAACACGTCTTAATTATTGCATGTGCAATGTAGTTTTACATTTTCTTACACGATACAGAATTCATTCAGCGAATTGTTACTAATCAATGGTATATTCGCCATTTTTTATAATTTTTTTCTTTACTAGGTAGTAGAAAAAATTCAATTATTTATATTGTATGGAATGTCTCTAAATGTCTATAAATTGCTAAATAAATGTTTTCCGAAAACAACAAAGTATCTTGCAATTATACATAAGATACACGATAGATATTTGACACATATAAAAACTATCAGATCCCAGTTGATGTATGAAGTTCCTTCTAAGCGAGAACGAAGTTCCTTAATAATCAATGTCTTACCAAGTAAGAATGTTGTTCTGCTGTGAATCAGGTTAAAATAACTCTACACTGTGAAACTCAGAATCTAAAAAAAGAGGATAGACGGGAGGAAATGAGGGCAGAAGCGTGAAAAGAGGCAACATCTTTCGTTTCTCATATTTATTTGTTATTGCATACTGTTTATGTTAGTATATTACTTAGGTATACGTGCCAAGTAGCAACTTAAATGTATGATTGCGTGATTCATCTGTTTGTTCCACCCGTCAAGCGCGCGGATAGGTAGGTAGGTAGGTGGGTAGGTAGGTAGGTAGGTAGGTGGGTAGGTAGGTAGGTAGGTAGGTAGGTAGGTAGCTGGGTAGGTAGGTAGGTAGGTAATGTAAGTTGCTTACTCCACTATATATAGGGTGTATTTATAAGTATAGCATACCTCGGTAGAACGTCATCTTACGAGCTAATCGGTAATAAATAAAAG
>QKQZ01051190.1:0-17618 GCA_003595255.1 Solenopsis fugax
CGTGTGCTGTCAGACTGAGAGAGCGTCGACGAGCTGCCCCCTTGCGAACCCAGTTGGCGAGGAGCGAGGAGGAGCGTCATCGTGCTCACCCGCTGCCGCGGGCATGCTCTCTGTGTGTGAGCTGCGACCATCGTCTCGCTGTTCGCTTTCGCTGTTCCTCCGACCGTCTGTCACTCGCGGCTCTCTGTCTCTGTCGTTCGGGTATCGCGTTTCGTGCCCTCGGTGTTTGCTCCCTCTTCTTCGGCCCATCTGCCCATCGACGCAGATCTAACAGAGCGTCATCGTCAATCACGCATGACAGGTTCTGAGAGGAGGCTAACAGCAGAACGGCGAAACATTGTGTCCACGTAATATTAGATCGAAAAGGCTGATGCGATATCAGAGAGAAATCTACGGAAATACGAGAGATCGCAGAGAGAGAAACAGAGAGAGTTCACGTTTCAGACTTTCAATTATCTCCTCGTTAATTTTTAAATCAGTATCGCTTCAAAAATAAAAATATCATTTTACACGATTCTGCAATAAATGTATGCGTATATATTTCTAATAAAGTACGAATATATATTTCTAACAAAATACTTTTTCGATTTTTCAATTAAGTTAAACCAAGCAAAATTTATTGTAGTAAAATTCAAATATTCAAGTATTCCAAAGATAACTATCGCGTCTTGGTCAAATATGAAAAAAAAGAAGCTATTATTCTTTGGCTAACAGCCAAAAGATGTCGATGAAATTATTACATAATGTTTCGCCAATTGATCAATTTGATCAATTGGCGAAACATTATGTAATAATTTCATCGACACACAATATCAGATCTGGGAATTTAGGAAATGTGTTGCCAGAGGAAGTATAGTTCACACACATCAACTGATGTTATCAGTTGCTATGGTCAAGCGAAACTTAGTACTACTATAGCGAAATTGATTTATTCAGATAGCCCGTAGATGGAAGTCCTGAACCAGAATTGAACGTGGCGCATTATTAGGTGAGATATAGGAAGAGCGGCCGTTCGCTCTTCAAGCGCAGAAATGAGATAGAGCGCAAGATATAGTTCTCCAGAGAGTTTTCCTCCTACGCGAAGCGCGTTTTAGAGCTTCTTTATCGAGATGGGATGTGTCTGCTCATTCGACGTACTCCGGAGGAGACATAAAACAGTATCCCTCGTCAAGTCCGCTCTAATCTACCAGACCCCGAGTGCGAAAACGAGTTTTCGCGATACGGAGATTCATCATCTCGTCACGAAGTTAGGGCACAAACGTAACGAAATTTACCTACAGATTAAATATGTTGACTGAGCGAATTATGTAATTAGCCCTTGAGGATTTGTGAGGATCGTAGCGATATATCGTTCGTAGCAAATTTAAATTCAACAAAATATGCGGTTCATAATTTATCGATTCTACGCATCTTTCGCGAAAACTTAATATCCAAGAATAAATATCTCTGAGAGAAACAATTTCACGCTTCAGCGTACACCGTACACATAAGTGCACGATTCTGCAACGGCTCACTCCAAACATGAGAGCATATTGTTTCGTTAACGACGTTTACCAACTCGCGAGATACAAAAACATAGTACGATGATCGTTCAATTTGAAGAGTGAATATCGAATTAGAAATTACATATTGATGTCGTAACTGATAATAATTAATAATTCAACGATTAAAGCGCGTGAAATTTATCGCATATCAAACGCATCAGTTTCATATCATTTCATTTCCGTGAATTGGTTCTTCGATAAACAAAACCTATTATGCTTGATAAATATGAAATTCAATCCCACCTATCTCTGAAAAAATATTGGGTGAAATTGAGTGAAATTTGTGTGAAATATGATTGATGTATAAGATTACATTTGATATCATTTATTTGTCGGCAAGAAGATCGAAGAACAATCATTGTGAAATACGAAGCTATTGATACATTCGATAATAATTCGCGTCTGTATATTTTTTCTTAAACTGAAGGAGGTGATCTAAAAGATTCTGTTTTTATGAGAGTAGGAAACGACTTAACGATGAGTCATTGTCTATTTAATCATTGGTGGGTAGCAAGTTCAAACTTGACGTCGAATGTAAGCAGATCGTGTTAAAGAAAGGAATTTAAAGGACTCAAAATACGCCGACACAAAGAATTTCTCAGTTTTACGTATGCACCGACTATAAGTTAGCAATAAGATTAATTTATTTTAAAGACAAGTATTATTGAAAAAAAAAAACAAATGTTTTTCAATAAATCACAATGAGGTACAAATCCTACTAAAAATTGGCAATGCCTAATTATACATATGTAGAATTAATCGCAATTTGTAATCGAAACATAACTTCATCACACGCATTGATGCTTCTTGAAGAAATAAAATTTTTACGCTTTTTAACTATCAAACAATCACATTTAAAAGACACGTATGTACAAGAATTTCTAAAAAAGAAGAAATGATATGAAAAGATTTAAGAAAATTTTGTAGACAAATTTTGATAAAAATAAAAATAAATAGCTCACACCAAATTTTTAAAAATGAATCTAATTTATTTTCGTGTTTATTCGTCAAGCATGAATTGTTGGAAATCAATTAAGATGATTAATTTAATTAATTAAGGATATCATCGACAAACGTTAATTAAAAAGACGACCTGCTCTAAAGTAAACTGCTTTGCAGCAACAATTCGGTATATATAACAGATCTTATTTCTTTCACAAACTTTTGGTAGATTGTAATGGAATGAAAGACAAATTTAATCTAGCAGAGATAAACGGCGTGATCTTATTGTTATTTCGAATCGGTGAACAGTAATCCGTAAGAAAGGAAGATTGGCAAGAGCCAGAAATTAGTTCGATAAACGTTCATGTGGCGATCGGCTATAAAGTTTGGCAACTTCTAAGTTTCACGTTCTCATGAGCGCGAGATAACTTCTCTCCCCCTCTCTCTCTCTTTCTTGTATCGATTCGACTGGCATAGCATACTTCGTACGTCAGCATTTGGCGCGAGAAGGCTTTCGCGATGACGCCGATTATTAATCATCGAGATGAAATAATTTCGAATATCGGCAATTTATGCGGGACTACGAGAGATTACGAGGATAGAGTTCTGTATACGCGATATCACATGACGTTATTCGCGCGGATATTAGTAATGATACTGATGATGACGCACAGAAACGGTCCATTTCCTTAATCCAATATCTGGGAAATAAAGCAACTGATGTCACATCATATAGCTCGAGGGCAAATGAAGAGAAATGCTTTACGCGCATATATGTGTCCCCTTTCCTTCGGAGTTATAAAAATGTTTCTCTTTTAGAGCACATTTATATGTGATATATGCTTTTTCAGTTCAAAGATACGTTACGTTGTACAAGTCTATAATCCTAAAGAGATCTACTCCTTCTAAAGAGACTCCTATCCTATAAAGAGACTCGCAAAAATAGTAAGCTATTAAATTTGTTACTTTCATTATACATGTCTCGTTAAGTGTCACATAGGCTGTTGTCTCTCGGCATTACGAGGGACGGCGCAAATAGTCATGATTTTTAATTCGCGTCGTGATATTTCTTTCGCATTCTTCACTTACCGCGGCGTGTATTGAGCGCAACATCTGAACTTTACGGTGCGTCGTTTCCGCGCGTGAAATTTATGCGTGCGCTGTGAACGATAAATTTTCGAAGCGAAGCACCGCAGCGTAAAATTTGAACACCGCGCTGGGACTATGCGAGCCCATAAAATTTTCGAGCATTGCATTGCGAAGAATCCACGCAGCGCATAATCACCACCTAAATGCGATAAAGTGTATTTCTTTCGGTTTTAACTGCTTAAATAAATCGTTTTGCGGCGAAAAAGAAAACGAGGAGTATAAGTGGAGTAGCAGTGGATACAAGTAACGTAATCTATGTAGCGCATTTTTTATCACTAATAAAAAAGAATTTTTGTTTCATAAAGAAATTTATTTCATTGTAAATTATAAAACGTTAATTTAAAAATATCAATTAAAATTAATTTTGTAGTTGGCTATGCTGTGATATTCGTTCCTTTTTCAAATTACTGGAATAAAACAAATCGTTTAATTTCACAGACTTTATGTGTTCAAATGATAAATGTAACCTCAAGCTACTCAACTCCAACGTGAAATGCTCTGCATTTGACTTGAATTATGAACACGCAATTCGCAACGATCACGCATGAAACCCTCCCTCGGGTGAAATTTTCCATCAAGCTGAAATCAAAAAATGTTTTTTTTTTTCGGCGAGATGCGTACAGAATTGTTAAATTATTTTGTTCTTGAAAGATTTTAAATATTTAACTACTATATAATTCATTGAGGTATAATCATTTACAAGTGACGTAAATCCGCAATACATACGCGATACATAAATTGAAAGACCGATCATCATAATAATAATAATATTAGCATGTGATTAGCATTCAGCATGTATCGTTCCGACAATATATCATGATAAATTGCATCAAAATGATGTTGAAACCTCTGTCGAAACCTCTAAATATTCATGGAAGAATTAATTAACTTTGCCATTCAGAAATATCTTTCATCTGGAAATACTTATTATACATAAACTTTCTCTGTATTCATTGGATGTATTACGTCTTAAAATTTTTAAATTCTATCGAAATATATCAAAATAAAAAGAAGTGCGTATAGAAATTACCTCTGATATAACTATTTTATTATAGCTATTATCTTTTAATTATAGAGCATATAGAATGCAAAAATTATATAGAAGCTCTGAAGCTGAAGAAGATATAAGAATGGAACTCTAGATGTTGAATTTCGAAAAGAAAACTATTTGTTTTCTGGTAAAATAATGGATTTTCTTCTCTAAATACTTCTTCTCTAAATAAAGATAATATTGGCTTATCTATCATTAAATAATATATACTAATGTTATTAAAAAATTGAATACGCTTGAAGTATGGAATCTAGTTTATCGACTTTGTCGAGCAAAACTGTAAAGAGAGACGGCGAACCACAATATCGATCTAACTATTAAACATAGCAGAGAAGAGCCAGCTACGTGAAACCCAGACAGTATCGCGAAAGATGGCGGTACCAGCAGATGCAGTTATTGTTACCAGTTATCGGTTTAAAGCTACCTGACATTTTTCCAATTATCTTATCGCTCGATAAAGTGATTTGAATATGCTGTAGTGATAGATAAAAAAGTTAAACAATATGTTCAAAAAAATAATAAACAAAATAAATACTTTTACAGATTTTACTTTATAAATTTAGATCTCGAAACCCTAAAATAATTACAATAATAATTAAAAATGTTGCAGTCATGCACGGGTGAAGACATCTTCATTTTTTTTTTGCGACAATGTTCGCTTCACGGACATTTGATTAAAAATCGTCCTTTCTCTTTTTTGTTTGTCGAAAAAATAGCTACGGATTGACCGACTTTGCGCACGGATTTGTGCCATGCAGGTAAATCTCTCGATAGACGAATCATCAGTACGTGTTTCTGAAAAAAAAATCCAGGTCGTTTCATCAAGTCGCTTCGAACGTAGAACACACGATGCAGCTTTATTTCAGTCGGTCTCCAGAGTGGAGTTTCGGTCGAAAGCATTGGCTTACCGTGACGGTTTTACCTGGCCGTTGATTTCAATCGCTGACAGATACCTTATCCGCGAGCGGGAGCGGGCAAATTCTCACGTGATTTATCATACTCACCGCAATTCGTGCCCGACCACCGTCCATCCCCTGCGACGCCTCCTATCTTTCCGGCGCAGCGTTTCCGCCACGCTGAGCCTCTCCATCCTCGCGGAGCGGCGTGATTAATTTTTTGCGACCGCTATTAAAACGTACGCACTTTGCCGACGGCGATGGCCGCGTGACCGTCGTCGTTTCGCGGCACGACGACACGCGAAGCCGCGTTAAAAGCGACACGCGTCACAATTCATCTAAAATTGTAGCACATTAATTCCAGATTCACTGAGCAGATTCCGCGAATGAGAAGGGGAGCGGAAGATTTTTTGGAGCTACTAGCATGCACTAATGCGAAGATATATTCATCGTCTATGCGAATGTATCTTCATAGAACTCTGTGACTAGCTGCGTATTTTATCCGCGCAATATCGTGCGAGATAAAATTTATTGAAACATGAAATACAGCAATTTACGATGGCTTTCATAGGACTCGATTGTGTATTCTAATCGAACGTGTATTTCGAAGAATGAATCGATTGACTTATTTATTTACGCGTTATGCAATTGCATCGCATCGATCCCGATTGTTATGCCGTAATATGGTTAATTGACGAAGACGCCAATAAAGGTCTTGTTGTGCAAGAGTAGATCACAATCGCCGATTATTACTCGCGACGCGCACTACCGATCACGAAACACTACGCGCGTATGAGAGCATATCGAAAAAAAAAAATAAACGTTTATATTCGCGAGTACAATATAATTTTTTTTTTGTTTTTCACGACACGTCACTCTGCTGCACGTGATTTATTGCACTGTTCTTGAACGACGAGGCAACTTCTCGTTGTTCACGTCGTTGTCACTTAAACAATCGAATTTCAAAGATGAATGAAATTCTCCTAGCTCAACGACTTAAGCACGAGTCACTGATCGCCAATCAATCTAACGGAACCGGTAATTAAATCGGCTGTCGCACTGTACGAACAGGCGAAGTAAGCATCTGGACATCGCGACGCGCCGCACACGACTGAATGTCGTATTGTATTTATAGAGTGACTCGGATTATTTTGAACGCCGTCGCTTTTCTCACGTATACGTAGTTTGTACGATTTTCGAAGTCACGACACGCATAAATACGCCGTGATATCTTTTTTACGTCCGCCTCTTTTATAACGTCGTGCGCGCGATGTAAATGCAGCCTTCCGCGTTAATCCAATTTCGCCGCTGCTCCACGTCTTCTCTCATACCTCGTCCTGCTACTCGTTATCCTCCATTTTTTACGCTTATCTTGTTTTTATCACGTTAAGATATTTGAAATAAAATATTTTGAAACACGCGTATGGATCATTCATTTAATGAAATGAACATGATTGATCCACGATTTAATCTTGTACGATATTATTGCTAAGCCGATCGCAAAACACAGACCGATTAATGAAGATTTTCCTTGGCAAGAGTACAAAAGACATTATTGTTCAATTACAGTAGCTCCGGTGCACCGTAAGATCACGCGAGAGGTTGCACGCTAATTACAACTGAAGTACATATACTATCTACAGAATAAAATTAAATACAGAATAATCTAAATACAGAATAAAATTAAAAAACTTCTTTCAATGATACATTATACATGTAGATTACACGTTATATGTAATATGAAAAAAAAAATTTTTTTTATCTTCAGTAACGTTTTGCGCACAAAACCGTATTAATAATTTATGCATATATTCTCCGTTCTATATCCGAGAGCGAGCTGGCAAGTATCCACCGATATTAAAGCATTCGCGGACCATGAGTCGCCAAATTATAGATATTTTTTGAAGCGCGCTATACGAGATGAAAATTCGACTTGCTACAGAGCACGTGCCCGCATCCGGCGTGTTGTGCAAATATCTGCCAAATTGTGACAAATGCAAACTAATGGGGGTTATTACTTTGCGTCAAGGTCCGATTAGAAAATGAGTTACGTCTCAATAAATGAATCTTCATAAATTCGCAAGTAGCCCGTCTTCGAATTAAGTAATTCTTGCAGGACTTAAGGGAAGTAAACATCGGATACTTACGTTTCTTTTTTTTTTTTTTAGATNTTTTTAGATCGCTCGCCAAGAAGGGAGGAAAGTCAAACGAGACGCAAGGTCGTCGGTTATTTATTATAATCGAGGAATCTCTCGGCGGCGCACGACGGTGCCTCCATATAAATCGTGGGTGTCGGCCGGCCAATTATAATACTCGTATTTTGGGAAACCAAATATTCGCGGTGGCCAACTTAGATGTGGAATCGCGAGACGTGACGCTTCGTTGTGCTCCGCCTCATTTTTCTCGCGGTTCTGCACGAATTTGGCAATCGCGGGCGAAACGTGATGCAAGAGAAAACGTGAATCACGAATGGTTATAAACGGAACAACTACGGCTAAGTCAGGATAATCGTAAAATTTTTCTCACTAATGAAAAATATCGCTCTCTCGCACACTGACAAAGACGTACGGTCATCATTATTATTATTATTATGCAAATAACTTTCAATTAACGAGGATAAATATGACAGCGCAAATAGCTTAAGAAGCATCAGAAAGTACAAGGAACTTGTCTTTAATTATAATTAATGGAGGGTTACTGAGTAATGTTGGTGTACTGTGAAATAAATAAATAAGCAAACGAAAAAGATGACGTCTAATCTTTTCTGCTTAAGGAGAATTTGTTACAAATCTACTTAATATTTTATAAAACAATATTGCGTTGTTACATTTGCATCTCCTACATTGTAACCATACACCATCAAGAAGGTTCGTCTTCATTAATTCTTCGTAAATAAGATTTTATCACGCAAATGCAAAACAGTTTGCTAAGATAAAATTATTAATTAATATTAAGAAAGAACCAAGTGGAAATAAGTTAGGAGTTATTTTAGAAAATAATTATTAACTTTTCGTTTAAATCTAATTAGCGACATTTTATTTAATGCTAATTGATTAAGAATTAGAACTTCGATAAATTTTCTTGAAATTATTTTAAATAAGCTTTGATGTTATGTTAATTCACAATATTGTTATAAAAAAAATATAACTTCGGGAGAAATTGTTAATTTTTTGTGCGAGACTGCTAATATATAAATTAACAAAACAATAAAATCCTACATAGGTATTTGAGGAGGATAGCAAAACTGTAATTCATTTTTTATTCGTATATCTTAATAAAAAAATATCTGGTATTTTGGGAATAAAGTCATTTCCAGTTGCTAAACATTTGTAAAATATTAACACTGTTCCGAAATAATATTAAAGCATATAGTCATCTTTTGAAAATACGAATATACTATATACGGAGTTTGCTAAAATTCATTTACAAAATAAAAATTGTTCGCTATAATTTATGACAATCTCCCCACATCGTTCTGGAATTTTCAGTAAATGTAGTAACGTCTTCTGCACTGTTTACAAGATTTCTACTTAAAAGTTCAAAAATATGTTACGCAGGAGATACATGCGATGCAAGGATACGAGAAGCAGTGAAGTTTATAAAAATAAAAGCAAAAATAATTAATCGATATTATTAACCCTTTTGCTACGACATCTTTCCCTAACGCGCTCATGCAAAGGGAAGCAACTATGGCGGAAGCAACTGTGTAAAAAGAATACCGGGGGTTGGTTAATCCTTTTCGTTTCATTAGGTAGCGACTGAGAAGATTACTATATATCTGCTTTTTAAATTGACTTGCATAACAGGGACAAGAAAAACAATAGATTTATTTTTAAAATTATTAAGATTATAATATTACACGATTAAGGATATTAATCTAAATTAATATTGAGTATGATAATAATACATATTGCTTGTAATGATATTAGTTATAATAATATTGATATTTAATGAAGCAATGTTAGTTGCTGTTATTAGTGACAATTATATTTTAATCATGTAAACATAAGCCAACAAAATTGAATCCAATATATAAATTATATCATTAGCTACCAGATGTATTTTTTTATTAAGAGATAAAAAATGAATTAAAGTTTTTGCTATCCTGATCCTATATATATATATATATAATTTTATTCCTATTTTTATTCTAATTAGATTGCATCTTTTATTATTTTTCAAGTGTTAATTGTACTATTATTTGCAAAAATATGTGCATGTAAATACATAAATATGTATGTATTATAAATGTACGTGAGTATCCACAGGATCCACAGTACATCAAGTTTGGATTTGATGAGCTTACTATGCAAGCTCAAATGACTGTGCGGATCAGTCATCCCTACGGGATCGGCTACCGATAAAGGCGCGCCAACGCGATGCTGCCATCCGTGAATGTTCGGCGAGTTTGCGGAGGCAGCAACAAATATTATCGTCTGCAGTAAACTTTGCAGTTCCAAGTTTTGTTAAATATTTACGCTAAATCACCAATGTAGCAATACATTTCTTGCAAAACAACGTTATACATTAGAAATAAACGTTCTCTTTCCTAAAACTACACCATAACAAAGAATTTAAGCAAAAAATATTTTAGTATAAAAAATTTTTTAAATAAAAAAATTTTATTATAATTTACATTAGTGGGAAAGTTTGTTTAAATCATCGTATCTTTGTAGAAAATAAGAATATCTCTTTACGCGGAAGTAAGCAATAAATACGATGACCATATTTATTCTAAAGGACAGTCTTTTATTTCGGGTAGCTGTCCTTTAGATTTATTTATTTTTTCAAAACTCATTTTGTCCTTTATTTGTTCTTTACTTTATTTTGTCCTCTATTTTAAATTCTTTTCTAATTGGCGTTTCAATATTTAATGTTATACACTAACGAATAAATTTTTACGGAAACAATTGATAAATTTAGTTGTTTAAACTGGTTTGGAAACACGTAGAAAGAAAATTCTAAAATTGTCAGATTTGTCCTCTATTTTCTCGAAGAAAATATGGTCACCGTAGCGATAAGGCACTGCACGAAGACACGGATTTAATGATAGTATAAGCAGCTCGCGTGGAAAAGAAAAATAAGACATCGAACACACAGTGGCAATGATAGCGCACGAGCATTGAAATGCTAATGAAAGTGGCGAGGAAAGAGAGAGATAATCGGCCGTTATTTGTGATAGAGCTCTTCTACGATTTACCCAGCCATTCTGCAGTTACGAGCGGTCGAATTGCAACTAATACGACAGACAAATACATCGGATATTGTGCCCGAAACCATTCGACTTGGTTCTCCGCCGACGTCAGTTACAGTAAACTGTACTTTGGCAAACACGATGCTTCGATTTTACCCGGAAAGAAACTCAAATATCGACCTACATAGTGTTCGGTAGCAATAAAGTGTATAAGCCAAGAAGGCGGAAGTATATTTTATTAGTAATCGAAACGATAGATATATTTTACCCTTTTTCAAACTCTGATCATTGGCTCATAAGATCCTTACGTAGAAGAAACCCACATCTTTTCCACGGTAAAGAACTGTTACTTGCTACCTTTAAATTTTTGCTTCAAATAAAAAACCTGTGTGATGAATTGAGAAAAGTTTCATCTACCCTGAATTAATCTATCTTTTGATAAAGCAACAGCGATATATCCAGAACACATCTTGCAGCTTTCTTATTAGAGGAGAAATTCGCGTTTAACTTAATTGCACATATTGCAGTCGCGGGAAAGGAAGGATTTATCTCGGGTCTCGATCTCTGTCGTTCCTCTCCTAAAAGGAGCCGGCAAGATGCATTTCATTTCTCGACGGGCGCGTTAAGGCGCGAGGCGCGCCGCGCCGTTCCTATTAGAGATCTCTTACGCAACTCGACGGTGCCAAAGAATGCCATTTCCCCGGCCGCGCTGCAACTCCCGCAATGAATGAGCAAAGGAATTTCTCGAGACTCGAGCCTCTCGCGCGCGCCTGCGTCAGGCATCTATACGCGGATGCAGGATGGTTCTACGTGTAACGCGAAAAGCCACTCGGCGCCCACGACCATTATGCTAATTACGCCTACCGGCAACGAAATATATACCCGTTTGTAGGTACATACCTTGAGGTTATCGCGGTGGCGCGATGGCGGTACGGAGCCGCAACCCCAAGATAGCGTAAACGTATTGCGCGAGGTAGCGGGTAATCGCAACCGTTGCAACCATTTGAGAATAATGCGATAGACAGCTCGGTATATATGTGTGTATGTGTGTGACGGACGAGCGTGGAATCGAGGCGATATCCGTTCGTGAGAATCCATAATTATAGCCATTGGTATTCGCGTCTCGTGCCTCGCACACGGGCGAGCATGCGATGTGAATGGAAGGAGCTTAATCGCCACGAGATCGGCCACGCGCGAGAGGAGATGCACGGATGAGAGGAATTCGTGACGCAATTGCGTGGAACCCTCCGTCGCGAACTATTCCGAGGATTACAATTTACTTAGCGTTAAAGTCTAGATAAATGCGGGTCTATTCTTAAATGATGCGAATGCCGTAGCGTGCGTATCGCTCCAGCAACAGTGCAAAAGGCCGCAGGATGCTGCCGAGGCAGTTACCGAGTTCTCTCCGAGCTGGCGGAAAATTCCTATAAATACTTAAGTGTTTTGATCCATTAGTATATTATTAGCAATTTATGTAGCCTTCCACCGCGTCTGGTGTAAGCTGTATCGAACTTAATCGCAGCCTAACGCCGTACTTGAATAATACAAAATGAAACAGCAGAGGAATTGTATGAATTGTTGCAAATGTTAATGTAGCGCGAGCAGAGATAATACGAAACGAACAATGGATAAAACCTAAGCTAGCGTCACAATATGTTCTTTATAGCATGCTTCGGCTTAAAGTAAACGACACGTTAAAGCCGGCTTGTTGAACTAGCATTATTTTTAAAAACGAATCGGTAATCACGAGTGCACTTGTAGCTCGTCTTTAAAGAAAGGACGTTACCAATCAAAATCTGGATAATTGGTTAATATCCGGAGCATCGATTCCTCTTGCGATAACTTGATCGAATACTCGTATGCCCCAGGGCGCACCAGTTCACCGAGGCGTTTTCGCAAGTTCGCTTGTACCATCCTAACATAATTCACTTTACTTTGCGCGATGATGATCAAAGTTGTGTCCGCCTCTCGTAAAAGTTTAATGTGATCTAAGGGTACTATTTTTTTGCGAAGATTGAACGAAAGCCGATAGCGTATCGAGCTTAACCAAATTGAATTAACAATCGGTTTAGATTGTTTTAAGCGCGAAACCGATAATGGGATAACCCAGAAACCAATGTTATTACATTGAGAGCACATTGAATCTCTCCTTAGAAAAAAAAATAAACGTTAATTTTTCAGTGATGGAAATCTCGACAAGTTTCCCTGAGGTTTCCTCGTGTCGACCGAAAATTCCTTCTTATAACATACCGAATTCTGCGAGGATTATCTCCGAAAGCACGATAACCAAATTAATAAGGTACGAGCCATCCGGAGCCCAGAAATGTCCAGATTCGATCTCTAAGATAATACAATATCAATTTTCTCGTGATTAATTGAGACGAATTTAATGTATTTTAATATTTAAGCAAGTTTTTGGCAAGTTCTTCTCTATTCATTTATTAATAAATAAATAAAGACACAAGTGCTAATGTAGGAACACATCTTAATATTTAATAGTAAATTTTGACCACTTATCTCCTCTATACAATTATTAATGAAGAGAATTATTAATAAGAGAAAAGGCGGTCAAAGTTTGCTATTAAATATTAAAATATTATGTTATTACATTGAGAGCACATTCTGTGTATTCGATTTCTATTTGTTTACTCATAAATAAAAATAACATGATGTCTCACGGTTGTACAAATTCACAACTTTATTTACGATTAGCTACCTTGATCTTTGATATTTATTTAAATAGACCTAGTAGTAAACAAATATTTTCGCTGTTAAATAATTAAACCATATTATATAAGATTAAGTAATATCGCTCTGCCGTTAGTATGCATCAAAGGCCTTTCCGCCAGCGTGCCGATCCGCTCCACAAATACCTGTTAATATCGTAATAGAACGTGCATTAATTGCACACCCTATACACAACCATCAAAGGTAGGCTTGTATCGACATGTATACACTACAATGTTAACCCTTTTAGTTCCCCTGTTGTCGAATGGCGTCAAAGGAACGAATATAACATGATGTGACGTGTTCGCACCAGTAAGCTCGATGCCACCGTTTCCTAGTACGGTTGTGGTCGAAATAGTTTTGAGTTACCGCGAGTAATTGATATCCACGAAAACGATACTGTCGGACACAAAAAAAAAAGAAAAAAAAATAGGTAAAGCGCAAATTGATCTCGCTGCAAGGTGCCAAGAAAATACGAGTGTCCAGCTGTGTCATAAATCGTTAGGCAAGCCGCCAATCTGCGTCATGCTTACTTCCAAGGACACACCGTGGATTTTGGAGAAGGGTTAGCAACCAGAGCGGGCCAGGGATGCAGGAATGCCCGTGTCGCGGATAGTCAGTCGGAGAGGGTAGAGCTAGTTATGCGATGGGGTTCACGAAGTAGTGGGGGTGAAGGTACATTTCGAGGTCGGTCGATACCACTGTCCGTCGAAGCGCCATCGCCACGTGCTTCGCACCATGCTCTGTGTTTTCGTGATCAATCTTGCAGAAACGCATCCGACTTGAAAATTGCTTTTCCCCCCCGGAGTCGCGAGTGCTCCCGACGTTCCATCCGCATTTAGATTAGTTTGCTCGCATAATCGAGTTTTGATTCTGTAATTTTCGCATAATTTTATTAAACCTACAAAATGAATTTGTGATATTAATTCCCCGAGAATTGTTACCGCAACTTCGGAAAAGTCAGCATCACAAAGACAAATGGAGATAAAAAAGTACGCGAGGACACTGTATAAATCGATTATAGTCGGGTTGTGAACATTTTTAAAAATACGTATTCTCAGAATGCTGGCGGTCAATCAGTTTTCTCGCGAAACAGTAGTTCAACAGAAGTAAAAAAAAAGTCTATGTGTGGGATATCGAACGATCGATGTCGCCCTTGAAGGTAAATGCAAGTCTCGGATTATTGCCGCAGAATGCAACTACGAGCTGTTCGCAAAAGCAACCAATATCGATAGCGGCGTGACGCGGCGTATCCTTGCGATTCTTGACATTTCACAATTTTGATACTAAATAGACACGAGGATACATCGTATATTTCGCATTAAGCTCTATATGAATTTATATTCATACGGCAGTGAAATATTTTCAAATGCGCAACGAATTTTTAGATGGCAATCGAACAAGACAAGTAAAAATTTATCTTTCGAAATTATCGCTATTTTAAGTATTTTATTAATCTATTGTGTATTCTTTTATATTTTTGTTTTACAACGTAACATGTATCTTTAAAACTAATAGATTTTTCATAATTACTCAAGACATCAAATTTGATACATTAGTATTCTGTGTTACAACTAGTTTTCTCACGTAGACGAATTTTGATGAGAAAATTTGACGACGATATTAATTTCCAGACTCTCGAGACGCTTGCCAAAATTATTATTAAATCCTGTCCACACGGGAGAGACGCAGTTTCTCTAACTATAAGCGCGTGACTGTAAATTTTATTTTAGGTAGGACTATGCACTCACGAGGTTTACCTCTGGTGCAAACAACCTATTAATCGTACGCTTTTTTTCTCGAATCTTCCTTCACGAAGATTAATATCGCGACACGACGTGACCTAGCCTTTAACGAACGAAGCGAGTCACCTGTCATCGATAAGAGACCTCGAGTACGAGGTATTAACCTTGATTAATTTAATTCCCACCCTTTCGTATTTATAGCTCGGGCCGCTCGGGGAACGATTTCCGAGCGGTACGCGCCGGATAGTCCCGCGGCGGTATATTCGGCCTCGCTTCGAAGCGCAAGATCGCGTGCGACCGGTACATTACGAGCGCCGTGAAAGCTCAACCGGTGAGCTTTTATAGGTCAAGTTCTCGTTTCGTCTCGTGAGGAAGTGCATGCCCACCGTCGGATCGTGCACGTACGCTCGTCCACAAGCGAAACTGTCTATATGCACGATCTGCCCTAGGCCTAGACCCAATTCGCGCCCACAGCTGACTGATAGCGCTCACCATCCATCGCTTTCCCACCTAATGCTTAGTCACGTTCCTAATTGCAATGACGAATATTAAATTGACCGACGAACTGATTCCTGAGTGCGGAGAAAGCGGATGAATAGCGCAAATTGAAAATCGCTTTATGAATTCGAAATCCGTCGCTGCGGAAACATCTTGTAAGAAACAAAGGGGACATTAACGAGGGACAGAAACTCTTCTCTCTCTCTCTCTCTCTCTCTCTCTCTCTCTCTCTCTCTCTCTCTCCTCGGTAAAGTCGGTAAGAAATAAAATTCACTGCTTCATCTCCAAGCCCGAGATGGATAAAATGGGATTTGGCAGAAGCAAAAAGATAGAGAAGTTACTATCTCGAACTCTAGATTCGGATATATCGCCATAGTAGGCGAGAGGTTGTATCAGTATGTTTGCAGAGCTTCCGAATAAATCCTCCAGAGCCACTTTTTACTGCGGAGCCTCTTCGAAACTAGACGCAAACTAGAGTTTATAGAGATAAATTTCTTTGGATGCCTATTGTCTTCGTCCTACGAATCAAAATTGAACGTGTGCGACAACGTGGAAAAGAACGATTGTACTCGACTGGTACCTTATATCCGAACATAGAACATCACGGAATATTCGAAATTCTTGGAAAAAGGAATTATCGTTAAAATTGAATTTCACGTCCCTGGTCACTCTTCATACACGGAATATCATTGTTCCACGTATCGTTACATCATCTTCGTGTAAGTTAGTTACATTGGAAATTACAGAGCGCGAAATGGAAAAATTCATGGATATATCAGTGCTCCGTAATAATGGATGGCGTTAATTATGCGCGACGTTAATTACTGGGTTGTACAAACAAGCGTTTCACCACAAATCATTATGCGCCGGTGGTAATACGAGATCGCAAAATTTACGATAATCGGTGTTGCGTGGAAGTAAGGACGATGTTAACAGCTAAAACTTCAATGTATGAATTATACGTATTGACGTTATTAGCTCGGCAGCGTAGCAAACATAATGTTAAATATGTATTTTAATAATCGTACATTTTAAGATATAATTAATTGGAAGTTGTTGCGTGAAAACTGAAATATCAACAATTGCGAATCACGGCAATTTACTGGAAAATGGAAAAGAGAATTTAATAAAACGCAAACATTGAATTTTCCTCAATAGGATCAAATTTTGAGGAAATTATTTAACGAGATCAACGTTGGCACGTGGTATTGAACGTAAGATACGAGTAAAAAGTGAAAGATAAAAGGAATAATTTACATTCTCTCAGGACCAATTTAGCTAGAGTGTGCTAAATCGCAAAAGCGATTCATATGAATGTGGCAGATGGTTTTATTTCGCCAAATTGAATCCCAAGTGCGCCATTCTTACATCTGGCCGAATTCTGTCGAATTTAAGGATTCATGCTATTTTTACTTCTTTGCAATTTCTTTCTAAGATTTTGGAAGAAATTCTATCATTTTTGTTATTACGAACTCTTATTTTTTAAAGAATAATATTAAGTATTTTAAATTAGCTAGTGCTAACAATATTAATTCTCTGGAAAGAATAAAAGCTCGAAACGAGATAGCATATATGCCAATAACAGACTTTTTTTTACTGTGATAAAGAAATACTTTTGTTTAATCGCGCGCGGCAAGGATTTAATTAATTGATTTAATCATTCAAATCCACTTCGATTAATTTAATAAAACCGGAGTGGCTCGAGAGACAATGCACGATTATCGTCGAGTGAATAGAAGAGTAGTATATCGTTGAAAAAATTCACAAATATAGGAAACCACAAACGCAAAACCGCCGAGTATACTCGCACATGTGGACAATTTAACGGGAGACGTTACCAATATTTCATATACACTCACATACATACATACA
>QKQZ01051200.1:0-13185 GCA_003595255.1 Solenopsis fugax
TGTGTGTATATATATATACACACTGAATGGGTCCAGAAATTTGTTTATCTATATGAAAAATTTTGAAAGACGTAGAAAATTGCTTGTATGTTTTTCAATAAAATTTTAATAAAACATGTCATCTATAACAGATAGAATGAAATAGGTTTGAGAGAAAAGTTATTAACTTAATTAAATTTTTCAACTTGATTAAATTTCTTCAATTCAAGTATTTATATATTTAAATTATAACAAGTTATTACAATTAATATATAACAAGTTGAAAAATTTAATGAAGTTAATAACTTGATTAAATTTTTCAACTTGATTAAATTTTTTCAATTCACGTATTTATATATTAATAACTTTTCTCTTAATGTACTTATTTCATTCTATCCGTTATTGGCCTGTTCTATTAAAATTTTATTGAGAAACATACAAGCAATTTTCTACGTCTTTCAAAATTTTTCATATAAATAAACAAATTTCTGAACTCATTCAGTGTATATGTTCAAGGCAATAGATATTTTAAGAAAGAATTGGACTCATATTTTAAAGAAACAAATCTTAGATATACTTCTAAAAAAAACCTTTTTTTACTTTTAAATTTTCAAGACTTAACACATTCTCGTGAAAAAACGATGAATTGGTTGCATTTTATCGACTGATTTCTTTATACAATGTTTATTGGATTTTATTTCTATGATGTATTATTATTATGTATGTTTTATTATATTTTTAATATTACTTATTATTGTTATTCAAAATGTCTACTTATCACTGCGTATTAGGGACTGTTGTACGTGATTTCGATGTAAATGTGCTGAGTCATCAGTTAATGACTTTATAAAAAAATTTCTTTTGTAAAAATTGTTAGCTCATAACTTAAGTGATATGTGAGTTTATTTATAAGAAAATTGCATATTTAACAGCTGATGAAGGTCAAGTAGGATCGAAACACACACACACACACACACACGCACACTCGCACGTGCACGCACACACACACACACACACACACGCGCGCGCGCGCGCGCGCACACACACACATTCCGTCGCGTTCTAATACCTATTATTATAAATAAATATCTCAAAGCTACATTACATTTTCGTATGTTTATTTGGCCTAATTGTTTACTTAAATTTATATTTGGGAAAAAATTATGAGCGGTTTTGACAACTATCTAATTAATATTTTTTTTTAATTCATGATTAAGAAAAATTATTTGTATCCAATATTAATACATAATAAAGTTCATATATACCTAAAGGTGTTAAAATAAAGTCTAACTTTGCAATTTTTTTGTGTGAAGAAAGGAAAAAGGTAATCAGGACGTGTTTATTATTCTATTATAAAGGTTATACTTTTCTCTATTTGATATTTAAATAATATTAAAAAATTTTTAATAAAATGACATTGCTATTCAATTTTTTCTAAACAATGTTTTTAAAAATAGCGTTTACACTATTTTAAAAAAATGTAATAACAAATTGTAAGTTACAAAACCGGCTATTTTCATGTACCTCGTTATATTGTAATTATTATAATATGTAATAAAAAATTTTATTGTAATCGAAATTAAATATGTTCCCAGCCAGCATACAAAGAAGATTCCATATTCCTATATATTCTGTAGTTCTTTCTACGCGAATATTTTTAAATAAATGTTCTAAAGTTGTTATATGAATCTGTTTTGTAATTTAATATTAAATATTTATAACTGAATAATATTAATTAAAAGAAATGAGACTCGTGAAAATAATAAAAATATAATAAGCAAAAGCGGTAAATACACTGTAAAAAAATTTTTTCAAAATTACCGACTATAATAGGTGTAAAGTTATTAAATAGTTGTAAATTTCTACTCATTTGTAAATTTGCAATATACAAGGGTAAGATTAATTTTGTAATTTGTAATTAAGCAGATTGCAAAAGTAAATTTACAACATGTATAGAAATGATAAGGTATAAATCAATACGTTTTGCAATTGTATTACATATTATACCTTCAAATATTGTCTCTCTATCATACATGTTGTAAACAATAGAATGACTACTTACTGTGCCCGCACATAGTGATGCTAGGTGGGCAGAGTTTTCACGCATGCATAATGAACGTTAATCGCATTATATTTCACAGCAACATATGGAATATTGTTGTATTTAATATTAGAAAAATTTAGATAATTACATGTTTAAATATCTTGTGTGTATATGTAATTTTTCGTATAAATAAGATATATAGTATTTACTCAATAAAAGCAAATCTACATATTTTTTGTGGAATTACAGTTTCTATAAAATTACATGATTTTTTTATATTTACGGGATTAATCGTGTAATTTTTATATCTATTATATGTAAATTTACTGAATTTTTTTACAGTGTACGAGTCGAGCGCGGTAAACAGTGCGTAAGAGGTAATATTCAAATAATTGTGTGATAACATAGATTCACAAAAATGAGTTTAATTACAGAACGTTTCAGCCCTTGTTTTTTGGGCCATCTTCAGCTTACAATTCTTCTAAATAGCGATAAAGTTGATAAATTGCCAGCGGCTTTTGATTTGTTACTTCTTATGCACTGTTTACCGCGCCCGACTCGTATTTGACGCTTTTGGTTATTATTATATTTTTGAATAATATTATGTATGTATATTCTATGGAATATTCCCCAAATTTAACTTTTAGATATTCAAGAGTTTTGTATAGTAGAATTACGTGCGATATACTACCGTGTTTCTTGATATTTGAAAAATAATGTTTGTCACGCATAGAATATCATGCACAGAATATTCTATTTTATAGATGGGAATAATCTTGAAGAATATTACTAGAATTTTTGAGATAGTGTACTTTTACCATAAATATGGGATATATAAGTAAAAAATCTTTTCTCATGATTTTTTGCTAAAATTCAAACATAATTTAATTTTCATTAGTTATACTAATTCCAATAATTTGGATTTGTTATTTTTAGCATTAGATTCGTATTCAGTATCATAAAAGATTTCTATACATAATTTTTTGCAAAAATTTCGACATTTTTTTTAATTTTGACATTCGCTACGTTAAATTTTGAATTTGTCAATTTTGACATCAGACTCGTATTTAGCAACCTACGAAATTCTTAAGTTTGAAGAAATATTGTTGAAAGTTATTTAGTAAATTATCAATGATCTGAATTTACAGCTTTTCCTCAATAAACTTCATATTTAACCATAAATATCTTATTAATCATACTAAGTTTTTTTTGACAATTAAAAGTCCTAACAACAATTTTAATTGCAATAAAACTTCATCATATATCGTTATATAGTTGTAACATGACAAAGTATTCAAAAATCCTTTTTTGAAACTTTAACTGCAAGTTTTTCTAAATTGTGACTTGATGGAGCCCGTTTGGAAACCATAATATTTATATGCAACATCCAAAATAACTACAGAAAATGATTAATCCCATTCTAGTGTTA
This sequence comes from Solenopsis fugax, assembly GCA_003595255.1. Lineage (NCBI taxonomy): Eukaryota > Metazoa > Arthropoda > Insecta > Hymenoptera > Formicidae > Solenopsis > Solenopsis fugax. The sequence continues at coordinate 3,453 of QKQZ01051200.1, forward strand.
CTTTTCTTTATTGAACTGTGTAATCTGAACGCTGGTTGTCTGCTTGCGCTGATTACTCAGAATAATTATAAGTAATAGTAGCCTTTGCCTGCGGGAAATCTATGTCATCACGGTGCAAAGTGAATTAAAAATCTCCTTGGATGCCTTGAATTGTCTTAATAAATGGGATTTATTAATTTTACGCCCACGATACTCCATGCGCGCGAGTCAAGAAGAAGTATGGGTACAATTTTCCTGGGAATCTCGTGATTGTTCTTTTTAAGTGATAGTGATACGTCGCATAATTAGATTCCAGCTTGTAGAAAACGAACGTGTGCTCCAGTCTGCGTGCTACGACGGCTATTATACTATCATATTAGGAAATCTAATAATACTTTATCTACAATATCATTATTACTTTAAACTCTACTATATCATTTCCTATAAAAGTATTCCACGAAATATTTTACTATATAAAATAAGACTATAAAATTTGTCAGAGTGATATAAAAAGAATAATTAAACGATATCGTATATATGTATATTAGAAATTATATAAATAGAAACAATAAAATAAAGTTATAAAAATTTTATCGATTTCCGTGAACGTAACGTTATACGGAACTTTTGCAATAATCGCTTCGTTTCATTATAAAAGTGAAGTCATTGTAGCATAAAGTTTTAATAATACGATTTCTATGAGACGTTATATTTAATGAACACAATTTCTGTTTACACGAATGAATGAATTAATATTAACGTTTATTAACTCTTTGTGCCTCGATTTTCTTTTTCGAGAGAGAGACAGATAGGAATCCTCTCAATCCGAGAATCTTTTTCTCACGACAGTACACTTTCGTGCCCTTTATCATTATGACAGCGTAAATCTCTCTGTTCACTTCGCTACACATCCTTACAGTCCTTTTCTAAACCCATGTGCTATGTGATATCTATAAGACACTGAAATCCGACTTGGTGAATCATGTTAATAATTTTTAACGCAGATTCAACATATCGGCAAAAACAATTTCATGCTAATGAAATATCTTGAGAAATTCGCTTTCGTGAGCCACATCTTAAAAGCCTGCAATTTGTTCTAAGGATCGAGATAGTAATTTTATCGTCGTATACATAAGACGAACTTTAGAAAGAAATAATGAATTTACGTACGCATAAAAAAGAAAAAAAGATATTAGGCACTTTAGTCATTATAATACATTTTGGACTTGCAAGCTAGATATTTAATTTATTACTACGTTTTATACATTTTATATGCATTCAAATTATGTGTTTACAAATAATACATAAGTACATTTAATATTAATAAAGGAAAAAGAGGCTCAAGACGAGCAATCAATAAGGTGTTGTATTTAAATTCTTATAATTAACACGTTTCTTATATTTATGTATTCTTACATTTAACATGTTGATATTTTTCAGAAAAGAAATATCAAATTCAGCAAACACAAAGTTACAGTTATATAAATGTTGTAATTTCCCACTCAACAATATAACTATTTTATAACTAGTGTGTTATATAACAGTTTAGCAATTTAATATATTGACTTAACATCTTTTTTCATATTTCTAATAAAATGCAGATGTTCTAAATCTTTCATAAGCGGTACAAATATAGACCAGATTATATATGTATTTCTGATTTCTGCATCGCCTAATTCCCCGACTTGGAATAAATGATCGTACCTCGAATTCCCGAGAAAGAGATGCGGTCGATGCGTTGAAGGTATCAGAGAGAAGTTTTTCTCTGAAGGCTTATAACGTATAGTAACATTTTGTGAATGGGATTGCACGATAAATTGAATTAAAAGTAAAGATTCCCCCGTTCTCGCGGGAGAAAAGACGCGTTAATTGGAATTGCGGGAGATCAGGAGAATTAATAGATCGACTGAAACCAGTTGAAATGAGTTCGAGTATGAGTTTGTAATCCAGAATGCACGAACCACTTTCCGATTCACTCACCCGTTACTATACGTTACCAATGACGACGTGACTACTGGCTGCTCTATAAATGCCACGATGGAACTTCGGATCGGATCTTGCATCATCATAATAAGCCATTCTTATCTATATGCATATTGAGCTCGTGATATATATAGACTCCCATGTAAATGTTAGTTAAAATTTAATCAATTCTCTTTCTGTTTAGAGATAAAATTGGTTAAGACAGAAAATCGGTTAAATAACACACTACAAATTTCAGTTTATCACGCTAACAGTAGTATAATATTGATTCATTATGATTAGTTTATTCTATTTTCATAAATATTAATTAAAATTAACGCAAGTTGTTTTTTGCTTATATTTATTCAAGACTGATTTTAAAAGAGCAGGGTCAGAATTACTTACAATTAACGGTCGTTTTCTAATTAAATTTATAAAGAAGAGTAATCAAATAAATGACCAAATAAACTTTATTTATTGTTAACAAATATTTACAGGTTCGCACAGATATTAATTAAACATACATTTTGGTTAATATTAACGAATGTTTATGATAGCAGTGTGTAGAGCTACTCTCACCAATACGTCGAGCTTTCTTGGCAATGTGAAGCTACCCAACGGTAACATCACGAGTGAAAACCGAAAATTTATGAATGAACAGTAATACAGCTGGCCCGATCGATAGAGCGGCACCCCGCATGTCCTCGCGCCGACCCACCCTCGACATAGTAATCAATATAGAGGAGGGGGTTAGGGTGACGAGGGGTACGGCGGGTGCGCCAAGTCCATTCAGTAGAAGCGGCAGGCCTTGCTATTGATTGCGTGGGCAGCTAAAAAGCTGCTCCCCCACTTTCGGCCATTCAGCGGACCGCAGCAGCTTGTGAGGATAGTAGGGGTAAGCTACCAGGGGTGAGGCTGTTGGAATGGTGGATGTATATATGAATGCTTCTATTCGTGTCGTGTGTGTATGCGCGCGTGCACGAGAAAGTGAGTGGAAGTGGCGTAGGTGGGAAACGAAGAAGGGGAAACAACATTTTCTGTGAAAGCCAGGGCTGGCCGTAATTTTCGGGTGCTATAATTTTCGAGGGGGGATCTACAAAAGTGCAAATAGATTTGCACGGATATTTTCAATTTTAAAAAAAGTAAGAATTTTCCTGATTATAATATATTTGAATCTAAGATGATTGATCTTTCTTTAATCTGTAATAAAATTCAAGACATGTATTCTGTATCTTAATATTGCATATAAAATATTTTCCATGCGGTATTTATTTCATTAATACGAAACACTGGTTATTTCCCTAAAGGATTTGATTTGCGATGTATAATCAATAATTGTCAATCGAACATGCACCTTTACGGAAAAAAAGCACTCAAAATACGAGTGTTTACACTCCAATTTAAGTTTTAACACCCAATTTTGAGAGTTTACTCTCAAAATTGTTTGGGAAGCGGAAATGTCTGTGTGAACCGACACCAGGTGTAGAGGAGAAAAGGGTAATATGCCATTCATTTTCATTTTATTGAATAACTTTGTTTATAATCAGTATTTTATATTGAAACTTGAACGATTATATTCGTTAAAATGTTGTTTAACGAATTCTAGACTCAAAATAATAAAATATTTATTACTTAGAACATGATTTATAAAAATGTAATGCATTGCATAATCGGTAGAAAAAGAAAAGTGATGATAATATGGCTAGCTCAAAAATAATTTTTAAAAATTGGTTTAGTTTAAAAAAAACAGTATTTTGTTACAAAATTATACATTATAAATTTTCCATTGTTTAGAACTTTTCTGATTTAGAATTTTTCTGCGTTCAAAAATATTACAGATATCACTAGAAGTCATTTTATTCTTGTTTAACATTAAACAACAAATATAAAATTTCTTTAATTTTATTAATTCTGTTTTTGGTCCACATGCGAAGCTCTTACTCAAAGAGTGGATCAAATTTAATAAGATCTTGATTAAGAGCACAGTAAGAGAAAGATTTTTAAGATTCTGCGTAACACACAATATCGTACCGACACATCTACATTGTATTTACAAATTTAATCTCACGTTCCACAATCAGAGGAATGTCACAAAATTCAATCGTAACATTAACTCATTTTTAGATAAGACATTGCGTTTAGAGATAAATGAAGCGTGTAGTATTAAAGTTGATGTAATTTATAGAAATTTTTTCTTGTTTACTCACTGCGCACCGTTAACCGCGCTTGACTCGCATTCGCCGTATCTCTTTCTTGTTTAAAAATATAAAATGATATTTCTATGAAATTATCCTCTTCTCTTCTATCAATTAATGACCCTTCGCTCATGGCATAATTTAGATACGATTTTTATCTTTATAATTATACTTCTGTCCTCAACAATCATTCCTATTAAATGCTTCCAAAGATATAATTCGATCACATAATTCTTTTATTAATCTTTTATTCCCAATTATTCAATTTTTATTCATAAAAAATTTAACGTATAAGAAATTGAAGTGCACAGTAATTATACGTATAAAAAAATATGTAAAAAAATACGTTGCATAAAAATAACGTACAAAGAAATAATACGTCTAAATGCACAAATTTTTGTGTGCTCAAATAAACTCACCCGAAATAACATATACAAAGACATTAAAAAATAGTGTTGCATTTGAAACAAATATACTTTTATATATACTTATAGCAAGGCGACATTTTATATACGAAGACTGTGATCTTACCAAAGAAGAAAGTGTCCTTATAATGATGAGTATGGCTCTCCGTCATAATTTTACCGACGAAGCATTACAGTATCTTATTTAAACAATTCACTGTCATCTTCCACGTAGATGTTTCGAAATATCTTTTTTTAAAAGCATTCCTGAAGAATAATTATCGGGTATTTTACTATTGTCCGCAATGTTTACTTGTGTTAAATTTTGACTATGACTGCATTACTGTGCATTGCGATAATTATTTAAAGCTTAATATTTTATATCTAAAGCTTTACTATCATATCTGAAAGAAGATCTGACATTTTTTATATATGTTCCGCTGAAAGAGCAGCTAGTCGAACACGTTAATTCTGGAATTTACGCAATTTCGACAGGAAAGCGATAATAGTGATATTATTAATGGACTGTACTGTGATTTAAAAAAGAAGTATCATAGAAAAAATTGATATTACAATACAATGGAACACGGATGGTATAGAGTTATTCAATTCTTATGGTCAATTTTAGTGTCCATTAATAAATTGCTTTATCGCACACGAAAACAACAGATATGACTAACTTGTGGTTCACTTCAAGGAAACCTCCCATGAACGTTTTTCTTCGACCTTTTGTTAACGAACTTACAAAGTTACATAACACTGATTTGAAAAGTACGACACTTATAAATAATAAACAAATTCGTATAAAAGTTTATGCACTAGTTGCACCTGTTGATTCTGTTGCCAGACAAGCAATTTAGTTTGGAACAGTTTAATGGAAAATATGGGTGTTTATACTGCTATCATAAAAGAGAGCAGATTTGTACAGGGCAAAATGAACGAATACGGATATACATAAGTATGTTGCATGAAGAAAGCTATTATGAATATCAGTCCGAGAAAAACCTACGAAAAAAACAAGCCAGTCAAAATTGTGAAAGGTCATTTCGTTGTTGCACTTATAATAATTTTTGATGTAATTTCATATACGCCGGAATATATGCACAGCGTTGCAGAAGGCGTTGTTAAACAATTTTTAATGGCGTGGTTTGATCTCAGAAATCACAAAAAAGATTGGTGTTTTCGAACTAAACATGAGATGTGTTTTGATAAAAAATTACTCAGCATGAACCTATCCAAGAAATAACTAGGACACCACGATCGATTATATAACGCAAATTGTAAAAAGTATCAAAATATAAAATTTTTGCGTTTTACTACTCTATTATTTATTTACAAGGGTTAATGCCAAAGAAATATGTAAAACATTGGCTATTATTCGTGTACAGAGTGCATATTTTTCTAAGTCCGTGAATGTGTTCTAATGAATTTATTACTGCTACATTCATGTTTCGAAAATTTGTGTTTAACATTGAAAAATTGTACGATAAAATGTTTATGAATTACAATGTACATATGATGTTGTATATTCTGGAGGCTGTCAAAAAATTCGGTGCCCTATGGGCATAATCAACTTTCTCCTTTGAAAATTTTTATCTCAATACAGTCACATTATTTAAGGGTACCCAATGTATTCCAGAACAAATATGTAAAGAAGGATATTAAACGAAAGTCATTTTTTACCTAGAACCGACACTTGAATTATTTATTAGAAACTGTTTAAGAGATCCTCTAAAAGCCGAAAAAAATAATTATTTATACACCAGGTCCAGACAAACTTATAAAAAATCGGGATTTAAGTATTATTGATTGCTGAAGTAATCATACGTTTTTTAAGCTTTATACTATACTATTAAAATAAAATTAATTTCTGTGCTCAAAAAGGTGAATAGTAAACGTAGATCGAGAGTATGAGATTTTGGTTTGCATACAGGGTGTCCGAAAATTCCTGGATTCCTTAAATAATATAATCTTGCGAAAATAGAACAATTTTGCAGATGTAATAAAACTACGTGATTTTTACAGATTTTTGCGTACTGAACACGAATTCGTTATTGGAATTTGGCTATCATGTTATAATTTTGAGAAAAATGATATCAATAAGATAAAAAACTATAACTTTTTTTTAAGGTTTTTATGATGTAGCACTCGCAGCAAAATATTTTTCTAAATTCCGTTTACACCACGTGAAGGTATGAACTTTTAAAATCGATTTTGTTTCATTTTGCTGAGATCTTTCGTTTCTTAGATATAGTTACTTCGAATGTATTTTTGAATATTAAATATAAAAACATTAATAAAATTTGGCTATCACATTACAAAAACAATGGTACCAAACTGAACATTATAATTATTCTTGTTCTGCTTGATACCATTGTTTTGGTGATGTGATAGCCAAATTCTATTAATGTTTTCATGTTTAATATTCAAAAATACGTCCGAAGTAACTATTCATACTCATTGGAGAGACATCATACCAAGCAATCATATTGATAATACGCGCGCACAACTAATATTTCTTTTTCCAACTATATCTAGGAAACGAAGATCTCAGCGAAATAAAACAAAATCGATTTTAAAGCTAAAAGTTCATACCTTCATACATTTATCACGTGGCGTAAACGGAATTTAGAAAAACATTTTGCTGCGAGTGCTGTAACACCATGAAAACCTTAAAAAAAGAAATCATAGTTTTTTACCCTTTGATATCATTTTTCTCAAAATTATAACGTGATAGCCAAATTCCAACAACGAATTCGTGTTCAGCACGCAAAAATTTATAAAAATTACGTAATCTTATTACATCCGCAATAAAATTATCTATTTTTGCAGGCTAGCATTTGTTATGTCCAACTTTAAAGAAAGAAATTGAATAAGAAAAGTCTTCTACGGTCGTAGCTAGATCTTCGTGCTATGTTTGTTTATGTGATTTTATATTTTCATTCAAATTTAACGAAACTGTGCGCTGATTACTTTTCCGACATAATACAACCCTAAGTTAAATAAATTACAATATCAACATCAATATGGAATTACAATATCAACCTGTGAGAATTGCAAAAGAAATTTTCTCCATATCTACCTAATATTATACTAGCCATCGTAAAGAATGGATGGATGGATGGCTAATGAGCGCCACTCTGTGTCAAAAATATGAACTGGACAAGATTCGCTTGGCGATGATGACACTGACGACGTATCTTACATAAAATTTTCAAGATTTGGACTTTGTGTCGCGATATCTCCGCACGGAGAGAAAAAATAAAAACATTTTTATTATGTAATTTTTCCCAAGCTATCATTTGAGACTGCTCAGAACTTGATCGGTTCAGCCGTTACTGAGATCTGATAATCTCGTGTGCTTGGAAGTTGCTGACTCGTGTAAAAAGACGCGGTCTTCTCGCTATAGCTTTCACTTGGCGCGAAACGCGACCGCGTCTCTTGAAAGTGCAACTTTTAATAAGACAAACTGTAAAAGAGAAGGTTCTTTTTGATTCACTTATAAGGATGTCGAATTCAAAAATCTATAAAATACAAATATTTAACAGCGTTTGGCCCTTCAAAGAAAATCGAATTTTTCTTGATTGAAAAAATCACTATCGAAGAAATTTTGGAAAACTCTGTTAAAAACAAAGCATTTTTAGCGTTTTATCTATAAAAATGTTCTGTACCACGGTTTCAATTATGCTAGATTAATAAAAAGGCATAACAATACTATTCTTACCGAAACTGGTTCCGTGTTAGTTATTCAATGTGTAGCAGAAAAAGGTACAGGCGAAAAAGAGCAACTGTTAATTTGTAAGGAACTAAGAGTACTGAATGAAGCGTTATGTAAAAATAAGAATATATCGTTGAATAAGTAATGTCTCTTATGTTGTAGAAGAAACGAACAATATTAGATGCTTAAATTGCTTCGTATGATTAAAAACGAATGCATTAACATTCCTGTATTTTTATCAATAATAATTCTTGCAATAATAAGCGATGAATTATATATCTCTTGTAAACTTTATAGAAACTGATTGAAAAAGAATATATACAAACGACATATATAAACAAAATAAAATAATATGCATTTTAAGTACTGGGTTTTAATATTAAGAAAGATATATATAGACTATATATGTATATACATGCGTACCTTTTTATGTCACACAATTATTTATTTCAATATATTTTCATTATATACTTCAATATATTTTTTTAATATTTAAAAATTGGAAAAATGTTTTCAAATTAAAAAATTAATATAATTACAATTTATAGTATATAGTATATAGTATATAGTAATAAAGGTGTTTAGTACACAAATGCACTGCACATTTTATATGTCGTTCTAGTACACATATCTTGCATAATACGTAGAATGAATCATTCGAGTGCTATCGAGTAATAAACAATCCGTTATAATCGCGTGTTTTTTCAGTGTAATAATAATAACCACAGATGAGTAATAAAACTGCCTTGTGCTCTACTACACTGGCAGTAATTATCACAGGTGTATTAGGCTGTAATGCATTAGTGATATCTACAGGTGTATATAGTATTTATCTTATGATCCACCGGCAGTAATTTTTATACGGTACTAATACCACATGGATAACCAGATGTGTAAAAACTGCTGTGTAATCTACTGACAGTAGCTTTTATTATACGAGCAATATTACCTTCAGTGGTAACTACAGGAGTACAATATCTGCCGTGTGATTCGCCGGTACCCAGAAAACATGCAAGTCTAAAAGTCATCCAAAAGACGTCTTAAAAAAGACGTCTTTAAGACTTGACTAAAAGACGTCTTTAAGACATTTTTTAAGGACGTCTTTACGACTTTATCAAAAGACTTCTGGAAGACGTCTTCAAGACTTTTTCGAAAGACGACTTTACGACTTTATCAAAAGACTTCTGGAAGACGACTTTAAGACTTTATCAAAAGACGTCTTTACGACTTTATCAAAAGATGTCTGGAAGACGACTTTAAGACTTTCTAGAAAGATGTGAAATTACTTTCTCAAAGACAATTTCTGGAGTTTATACCCAGAAAACATGCAAGTCTAAAAGACATCCTATAGACGTCTTAAAAGAGACGTCTTAAAGACTTGACTAAAAGACGTCTTTAAGACATTTTTTAAAGACGTCTTTACGACTTTATCAAAAGACGTCTGGAAGACGTCTTCAAGACTTTTTCGAAAGACG
>QKQZ01051201.1:0-22159 GCA_003595255.1 Solenopsis fugax
GTATTTGACAAATAATCCATTTATTGAATTATTAATTTTACTATTGGGGAGCCGAAGATCCTAACGCCGTCCCTACTTATAACAAATGATGCATTTGTTATAAGTATTTGTTAATAGGAGCATTGCAAAAATTATCGACCATCGTAATAATTAGATATTTCCTAATCTTTCAATTACAAAGACTTGGTGCCGATAGACGTCGAAGTACAACAAGATAAATGTAAATTAATTCTATTTTAAATAAATATTAATCAAAAATAGGAGCATTGCAAAAATTATCGACCATCGTAATAATTCGATCTTTCCTAATTTTTTAATTACAAAGGCTTAGCGTTGATAGACGTCGAAGTACAACAAGATAAATGTAAATTTATCCCATTTTTAATATGTATTAATCAAAATTAGGAGCATTGAAAAAATGATCGACCATCGTAATAATTCGATCTTTCCTAATTTTTTAATTACAAAGGCTTATCGTTGATAGACGCCGAAGTACAACAAAATAAAAGCAAATTTATCATATTCTTAATATGTATTAATCAAAAATTGAGCAACGTCAAAATTCCTGACCATCGTATTCGTTCCATTCGAAATTTTTTAATTACAAAGCCTTGGCGTTCCTAGACGTCGAAGTACAACAAGATAAATGTAAAATCCTCTGGTTACACTATATTAAACAAAAATTTGTATTTCACTCGAAAAGCTTGCTTGAGCACCAGTCCCGATTGGCCCCGGGGCTAAAATTTTCAAATTACACTTGAAAACTTTGCTCGAGCTCCAGTCCCGATTCGACACAAGGATAAAATTTATAAATTTCACAGAAAAACATTGCTCGAGCTCCAATCGCGATTCGACACATGGATAAAGTTTATAAATTTCACAGGAAAACATTGTTCGAGCACCAATCCCGATTCGACACACGAGTAAAATTTACAAATTTCAAACGAAAACCTTGCCGAAGCCCAAGTGACAACTGGTCAGACGAATAAAATTTACAAATTTCCCTCGAAAACCTTGATTAATTTTTCAAGTAGTACCACTTGGTGTTGCTAGACGTCTAAATGCAACAAAATAAACGTTTTCACTCAAAAACCTTGCATAAGCACTTTTGTATCAACTAGCCAGACAAATAAAAATTTACAAATTTCATAAATTTATATAAAATTAATAGTCTTTTTTTATTCGATTTTATCTAAAAAAATTAAAAAATGTACTTAAAAAAAGATAACTTATATAAAATTGTATACAAATTGAATTTTGTAAAGATATTTTTCAGATATTTATTATTAAATATCTAATTGAAAGTCGAATTTTGAAAGTTTGATGTGCGTATAAGAATTGACTTGTGAAACATTTTTTTACTGTTTTTAGCGCAGTTTTAATTTTTAAATCTTATGATTATGTGTTACAGAGTATCATCGCAGCTTCGTGGCTGAGTAACTTGAATCGTTGCGCATCGGGTCGATGAGTTAGAAAACAATTTCTTATTTTCTTATTTTAATGCTGTGTAAGTGTCCTGCGCAGGATCAAAGAAAAGGACATAGAAAAAAAGAGTTTGGTAATAGCTGTAAAGATTGGGTGAAATATAATAAAATTAAATAATTAAATATTTGGTTATAATGTAATGAAAAAGTAATTTAACTTTTCTAAATATTTTGTAAATATTACTAAATTTGATAATACTTGCTAAATAAATATTGAAAAAAGTAAAATTATTTTTGGTCATATTATTTTTGGACCGCTGTAATATGAGACAAAAAAAAGCACGTAGCACTCTGTACTCCGTTTGCGCCGCGCCGCGCCGTGCTGACTAGTTTTAATGTGAGTCCTATAGGCGAGTTTTTCAATTTGCAATCGATCGATCGATCAATCGCATTGTGCACAGATGCAGCTTTTACAGAGCAAAATTGCATTTGCTGTGCGCATATTACGATTGGTCAATCGATGAATTGAAAAACTCGCCTTATCCCTTCGATGTGGAGAGAAAATGCAGGCGGCGGAATTACTTTCGAAGAGTGTGATACGTTTTATATCGCGCGAACGAGATTCTATGAAAAGTGCTTCGTGTGCATAATAACGTGTGCTCGTTCATCATCTTGCTCGCTGAGAAACAATTCATTCGAAAAGCGCCCAGAACCCAGAGTACAGAGCCCAGAGCTCAGAATCCAAAGCAGCCCAGAGCAGCCTAGAGCAGCCCAGAGTCACCACCATCCTAGTAAGGTTGACACCGCGCTGGCCGAGGTATGTGTGTGTGTGTGTGTGTGTGTGTGTGTGTGTGTGTGTGTGCCGAGACCGAGGTTATGCGTTATACATATCATTCGTCCGTGTACAAATACCGTTCTCATCAAGTTTAATTTTAGAGATTTGGCGAAAAGCGACCGATTGAATATACGCACATGAGAATATGGGATATATATTTGATAAATGAGTAACGTCTGCACAAGAGATACATACATTTTAAATGAGGAGGAAGTAGCGGATGGTCATTTTGCAAAATTGCCTATCGTGCCCAGCGCGCGTCAAAATTAAAAGAAATTTATTTGATTTAATTTTCGCTCGTACAAACCCGAGCTATTCACAATGGTTCGCGAGAAGCGAGCTATTGTGAATAGCTCGACTCTAGGTGGCCGCGCATCGTTGTCGCAAATAGCATGCGAAATTCGCGACTCTCGAGAGTTGAGGGAAGAATTAAATAGGGTCGTTGTTATTAAATTGCATAATGCCAGTCGCGGATCTGTTACAAAACCGTGAAATAATGACTAGCGGCCGCGTACATACACACAGCTAGAGCTTGGTCGGGACCGAGCCGACCAGCCAACGAAGATTGCGTGCCTCGGACTCGGGACCCTGAATTAAGGCGGGGCCCGGTCTCGTGTTTCGACGAGACTTCAATTTTGCGCTCGATGATTCTCGCAAGACTAGTGCCCGGTGTCGCGATCCTCTCTGAAAGAGAACGATACTCCGAGAACCCGAGGTGGGATTCGCCGAGCGTTTCGAGGGAGTTGCAATCGAGAGCTAAAATCGCATAATAACACGATTGCACGCGATTATGCACATCATCCCGCTTCTCTCCCTCTCTCTCTCTCGCAATCTTATTTTATCTGCCTAACCGATTCTTTCGCTAATTGAAAACCAATGTTTCTTCCCCAGAAATATACATATTTTCCGAAATAGTCATGTGTAATCGGTTAATAAAAGTATAAAGCTTTTGATCAATTTGATAAACCTTATAGAAAAGAGAAAAAGACGAGGAAATGATATTTATCGGTTTTATACTTTAATTAGAAGCTTTATGTTATTTTGCAACAAAATTATGTATCATAGTTGCCTACTGTGGTACTATTTATTTCAAAACCTCTTGAAATTGCCATTAAAGAATAATACTGCAAAAATGTGTGTGGGATGAACGCGCGCCCGTACATAGTCGTATTTAGTCAATACATCTGTCAGCTGTTACGAAATCACTTTCTATTTCTTAAGATCCAATGTGAAGAAATTTATTCTTTTAAAGATAGCTGATATTATCTGAAAAAAAAGCAGAAAATTGGCTCTATAACGTTGTCAATCCTTCTTACATTGTCATTTGCTGCGAAATCACCATGGTTGGGTAAAATACTTTTCGAATTGCATTTAAAATGCCAAATGTAAAATATATTACAAAATGTATTTAAAATGCAAATTGTGAAATCGGTTTTTTGAATTCATTTTAAATGTAAATTGGATAAATAGGTGTTTTCAAATGCAAAATGGTTTTTCTAGTATATGTAGTTTATTTGGGTATTCAAGCATAAATAACTTTATTTGTTAAGCACGCTGTTCATTTTGAGCAGCAATTATTTTTTATTACTACTATTGTCTCTAGAAGTAAGTGTTTGGCCAATGTTGTTTTATTTCTTCTTATTTCTCTTCACTGATTTGATATATATGTATAATGATAGAACCACGGGCAAGTTGCCGTTCGCAACGCTCACGCAATCATTTTATTCTTGTTGTTCACTGAAAGTTAAGCAAAGATAAATGCTCGCGAACGTCAAGTTCAACGTGGTCATGGAAGAAACTGTGTTTTGGCCAATCACAGGACTTGATTCCTCGTATGCGTCAATAACATTAAGGAAAATTTGTGAGCAGTTGGAAAAATCATTTATCCATTTTACAAACGTATGTTAAATGTATAGATATTTCCATTTCAAATGTAAAATAAAAATAGTCTTAAAAAAAAGAAAAAAAGAAAAAAACACTTAAAGTAGACAATGCAAAATGCTATTTCCATTTCAAGTATATGTATACATATTTAAAATGCAACTATTTCAAATGTTACCCAGCCCTGGAAATCATTTAAACGAATAATCGTCGACAAATCTCCTCGGCAATGGATGATATTGTAAAATTAACGTGACGCCAAGTAGGTTTAGCTACTCGTATCGCAGCATCCGCGTATGTGCTCGTTTCGCGAATCACCGATGGCGATGATGGGTACACGTGCACCGCAACTTGTACGTACAAACGGATCAACGATCAACGAAACCAATTTAGACCCATGGCTCGTCTCTTTGTACGGGTCATAATGGCGCGTGTTATGTGCTCCGCTGCACCTCGCATAATGATTGCTTTACCAGCCCACTTGGATGAAAATATTTTCCGGCGATTGTAACGTTACGTATCGATGATGAACGATACGTTCCTCCAACTTCGCCAAATACAAGATATAATATACAATATTTTTTAATACGACTCTTTTTACCATCTCGCTATTCATTAATATATACATATTAATTTATTAGTTGCATTGCAGCACGTAATATTACACGTACAAATATACTGTCGTTTTATTTTATAAAGATTGATAATCGCAAAGACTAAATTATTAAAGTCTATAAATTGCATGACAATATTAAGATGACAATTAATATTTTACTTAGCAATTATTCATTTGGAGCGAATCTTGCTTCTAAAATCGGGCATTTCTCTTATGCGTGATAACATAAGATCTCCTCGTGGAAGCAATAGCAGACGCAAAAATAAATAGAGAAGCAGGAGAACCGGCTAAGTATAGACTGCAATCGATTGTTCGTGCAAACGGTGTCTCGCACGATAGTCATAAATTATGTGTTCTACGTGCTCGACGCCGAAAACGCACAGCCGGATACGCTTTAACTCATGGATATTAATGACGAGTACTCTGCGACCATGAGAGCTCGTCTAACTGACGTCCGACAGATATCATATACATAAACGAAGAATCAAAAGTTTTCTTTGCGATGCAACGCTCATTAAATTATCCCTCCTTTCTTGGGATATGTTCCGCGTTTCGAATATCAATGTCACGTGTTGCGTTCTACGCTGATAAATCACACCTATCTCCGTGTCGCTCTTTACGGTGCCAAACTCACAGAAATAACTGTGATATGTCGTCAAAATCAAGTAACATGAAAATCAAGTAAAACGAGATGTAAAATACAACTATACATACACGTAATCCTTGACTTAATCGACAAGTTATTTCTGACTAATTTTCAATTTTTTTATCACATAGACATATTTTGCAGTTTTAATTATTTATGCGCATTAATAAGCTAAATATAATAATTTAACACACACACACACACACGCACACACACGCACACACGCACGCACGCACGCACGCATGCACGCACGCATTCCTTATAAATTTTACTTGACATTTTGCGGGTGGAATTGAAAAGAATCGTGTATATTTTAACGCGATATGAGATAAAATAATTAAAAATAGCTCTCTTAATATCTTTTTAGTTCATTTGTAACTTGGTTTATTTATTATAAATTTTTTTTACTGTTGTAATATCATACAGACTTAATAAATTATAAGGCAATGAGAGATCGCAGTTCTCTATTATTAATCTAAAAAGAGTTAGCTAATCTCTTGTGAGGTGATGGTAATAAATTGTGGCTAAAAAGAAGATTGTCATCCTTCGCACCTGAAATGCCCGTATTAATCATGGATTGGCCAATCTTACATCGCAACGGACCGATTCTGTGAAAGTCGGGAAGTTGCGATCGGCAGAGCGGAAACGACGACTCTTCTGCGACGCGACGCGATTGCAAGAGATCCCTCATATACCGGAACTCGATGAAATTTCTTCAGCCGCGGAATCGAAAGCTGTCGTTTCCAACTCGATAACTGGAGTTTCCGAATATCGAAAGTTAGGGAAATGCATGAGAAATCTAGTAGGAGAGGGGCCTATCTCAATTGAATTTTTATCCTACTTTTGTACGCGTACAATTTATTGATTCAATGGGTTTTGTTTTTTCAAGAAAAATTTATTTCTTAAAAAGTTTTTTAAGTTAGAAATAAATTTTGCTAATAATAATGCCAATTAATTTGCGAAATTTTTTTCAAACACGCGTGACGTTGAATCTGTCAGAATCATTGTCAGAATCTTTCATCGAGATCCTCGATTTTGGGGGGGGGGNGAACGCCTCTATATCGCGTCTACGTGAAAGTGCGAGTGAACGTACAAAGGTCATTAAAACGGTTCGCGATTCGCGTCACGACTTGTCCTCGATCGGTATGCAAGCATCAAGTATCTCCTACCGAGTTGGCTTCGACATTGAGGCAGCTAGTAGACGCCTCGAAAGCGAATCTCAAAGGTTGCCAGACAAAGTCTGTTCCCTGAAGCGTTTCTTGTTTATACGACTGTGTCTATTCTGATATTTACTTAATTAAAATTATATGCAAGCGATATTAATAATAATAGTTGTTGGTAATTTTCTTCCCAAGTAGCGAAAGACAAAAGTAATTTTTTAGCGGAGGAGTGTCATTTATCATTTACGAATCACGAAAATGAGAATTATACGAGAGTATTTTGCACAATGAAAATGCCTAGTTTGTCTCCTAATTACTACTCCGTACACTAACTTGTTATTATGCCATCGTGCAATCGACATTGACCGCAATGACTATAAATGTTGTTTTTTGTTAATTCCGATGTACTGGAAATTGCCTATAATTTGTATCATAAAATTCCTTATTGATTTCGTCATTAACTCATTCCTATTAATCATTTTATTACTGGTCTGCGATCAACGCGGTGCGAATTATGCAACGTGATATCGCCGTGCCAGAAAATTAAAATTAGTCGTCAGTTCATTTGGCAAGAAAAGTAGATACTTGTCCTACTAAAAATACGTTTCGTAAATTTAACATTTTCATAATTTGTAACAGCTCTTAGAGAGTCACGCGCTTTGCTGTCGTTTCATGTCATTTCACTATAATCTCATGTGAAAAAAGCTTTCCGTTATTTTTGCCTAAAATGCGTCAATGATGAATTCTTTTTTCCACACTAGAAATTCAACGATCCGCAACGCTTTTCGTGCGAATTAACATCGCGTACACGCTTTGCTGTCGTGAGAGCAACGAACGATAAGATTGCTATTGTGGGACTCGAAATAGTTGGCGTGTGTCCAACGTAGGCGCCTGCTTTTCGCCCTGCTGCTCCACGTCTATCTTTTTCTTTCCGTAACTTTAACAGCATCTAATTTTAGACTATCGAATATTTTAATACTTTGGCTTTTATGAAAGCTTGAAAAAATTAAATAGCCAAATTATCCATTTTCTAAACTAAGATGGTAAATAAAGACAAATGTAATAATCTAATCAGGATTTAGAAAAGTCTTTTCCAAGCTTACACTAAATATATAATTCAATAAAAAATAAAAAAAAAAAACATCCGGCCAGATATGAATACAGTATGTAAAACAATGAGGTGCTTGTATATCTATATTTTAGGTATTTTCTCGAATAGCAAGTACACAAGTACACGCATACATGTCCAAGCAGCTAGATAGTGAAAATAAATTGCCTTTTCCATCCGGCGTGTGCAAATTTTTGGTGGAATGAGATAGGAGCAAAAAGGGGTTTTTAATCATTATTGCGCGATAGTAGTACGGACGAGCGTGCAGTCCTGCGTGGCAGTCTAATGGTAGCTTATCATCGCCAGTTGATTTCGCCGCGTTGCGTCGCGTCTCGCGTCGCGCGATCACTCACACCTGTCTTGTACCTGAAACGCACTTGATACGCCTTCAGAAATGTGTAATTTGCCGGCGCGTAATAAAACTAGCGTGCGGAACTCGTAATAGAACTCGCGCGGTTTTTCGCTCCGTTACGTCACGAAGGTCACTCTCGACCAGAGAGACGAGCAGACGAGCAGACGAGCAGACGAGCAGACGAGCAGACGAGCAGACGAGCAGACGAGCAGACGAGCAGACGAGCAGACGAGCAGACGAGCAGACGAGCAGACGAGCAGACGAGCAGACGAGCAGACGAGCAGACGAGCAGACGAGCAGACGAGCAGACGAGCAGACGAGCAGACGAGCAGACGAGCAGACGAGCAGACGAGCAGACGAGCAGACGAGCAGACGAGCAGACGAGCAGACGAGCAGACGAGCAGACGAGCAGACGAGCAGACGAGCAGACGAGCAGACGAGCAGACGAGCAGACGAGCAGACGAGCAGACGAGCAGACGAGCAGACGAGCAGACGAGCAGACGAGCAGACGAGCAGACGAGCAGACGAGCAGACGAGCAGACGAGCAGACGAGCAGACGAGCAGACGAGCAGACGAGCAGACGAGCAGACGAGCAGACGAGCAGACGAGCAGACGAGAGACCACGGAGGACGGCAAACGCGATCCGTTGCTGCTGTTAGGCGCTTCTCTCTACTTCTCTCTACTTCTCTCTACTTCTCTCTGCTTCTCTCTGCTTCTCTCTGCTTCTCTCACGCTCGCACACCTTCTCGCGTCACCTCACGAGGGACCACGAGGGACTCTCGAGAGCCTCGAGGGAGTGCGTCCGCGCGTGCAATCGCTGCATCGCCATCGCAGCGACCTTGATGGGCCGTTGCCCCAAGATCTCTCTATGGAGACAGGCCTTTCGTATTTCGTATTTCGTCTCTCCGCTCCAGGAGGTGAGCGGGGAGTTGTCCCACCTCCAGGCCCGCTGCTGTCAAAAATTTAAAAATATCATTTCGAGCAATTCGAGCGAAAGCGAAGGCGCGATGTCCCTCAACCTTCTCCAATGTCTTGGAGAATATCCTAAGAAAATAGATCAATTCTTCGAGTTACATGCGCGCGCGCGCGCTTGGAGACACGTAACACACACGGTAAACGTATCGCTTCTTTAGATATTCGGTCAAGATAATTGATTACGTGCCTGGTTACATAGTAATAAATTTATCATCTCTTCTTACGTCAGGCACAGCTTATAGTGGCTTATACATACAATTTTGTTTTTAATTATAATAATTTTATAATAATTAAAAGACTAACATTCCAATTAGTTAATGATACAATAATGAAAACATAAATATAACACTACGCCTTTGTTAGCGATCGTAACAACGTCATAGCGATGGCTGACAATGGCTACGTTCAGCAGAGAAAGCAGTTTTGCAACTGTTGTAAGATTCTTTAATACGATTGGTTTATACATTGAGATCCAGCAGGGAGATTCGTATTAAAAAATCGTATTAAAAAATCTTAGTTTGATAAAATACAAAGAGATTATAAAAATGCCATACATGGAGTAATTTTTAGTTGGACTTGTATATTTACGTAAGATCGCGGAATTATCTTGCATCTCACGTCGACGCCTATTACTATCGGCAATGATGTCGAGCGAGGAAGTTACGCGTCAAATATGCATGCGAACAGCATCGCTTTCTCCAAAAGAACTCCTCTCCGTCTCCGTTGCAGCGTTGTGAGCGTGAAAGCGAGACTCACCCTTAGAATCGCTGTGCGATTCTCGCTTCTCGCTTCTCGCGTCCTACCTACCTACCTACCTACCTTGTTTTCCGATAACGCATATTCTTGTAACGCGAGAAATTTACGCGTAAAGCTGATGTGAACATCATGTATGCGCCGAGCGTCCAGTAATTACCTAACGTTGCCAAGTCGGATGTCTTGACACTCGTCGTGTCTTGAATCGTCTTGAAACTTTGTATTATCTCACAAGATCTTGGCGAGCATGCCTCGATCGACTTTTCCTATACAATTATCTCATAGTCATAGTAAAATGTGTAATGAGTTTTTTAAGTTTGCTGAGTTTTCTACTCAATAATTGCTTGGGTACATAACAAGCTCATTTAACGAAGTAACATGACAATGCGGTAAAAATCCAAGTTAGAGTAAACGAGGTAATCTAACATTGGTTTTACGTTATGTAAATGCTTCGTACATATTCGTCTTGCGTTTGTAGTTATATAAGACCGTCTTTAAAAGCGATGATATTAAGAGAAATCAATAGAAATTTATTTTGCAAAATTAAATAGCTAATGCTAAAAGTCAAACGAAGGTTTGAACATATCTGTGTCCGAAGGTGTTTAATTTTATTTAGACATTTATATGGGATGATGCAGATTAATCTATCGCCTCTCTCTCTCTCTCTCTCTCTCTCTCTCACACACACAATGCACGTAGAAACCTGGCTACGTAAAACTAAGGAGTAAGTTTGTTTCTTTTATCTCAATAATTTTAAAAGAAATATGTAAATATCTAATACGTGTCCATCTTTATTTTCGAAAACAATATCTGTCTTTGTATCTTAATTCAGACACTTATCCGTTCGATTTTTTTATGATGCGCGGGAGTCATGAAAAGAATACATTTAAATGTTGGTGGCAAACGTGGAAAGGCATGCCTTAAATGGGTTCTGATTTACGCGTACAACTCGCAAATCTATTTCACCTTGTGTTCCACCGAGTGCTCGGCCTAATTGTTAGCACGTGTATTTAACGCCTTGCGCAATTCTTAACCGACATTTCCAATCGCGGTCGCGCGAGAGAAAGAGAGAGAGAGAGAGAGAGAGAGAGAGAGAGAGAAAAAAAAAATATATATATATATATATATAAAGATAGATGTTTGTACATCTTGCGCGACGCAAGGTCCCATCCGCGTGACGCATGATTCGCGTGCATAAGGAGAAACCAACCAACGCACACGTTTCGCCATTCTGAACATCGCGTTTTTTCCGGTCATTGCGATTAGTATCGTCGAAATTGCATTTAATTCTTTGAGGCACAATGATATGAAAGAGATATAATATTATTATTATTAATGAAAGTGTAATACTGATAAAATATAGTAGTAATATTGACAGTATCAACGAAAGCAAGCCCACAAAATTTCGACATGCACATGATGTCATATGCATGTATGAGATAGCAAAATTGTTAAATTAAACAGTCGATTATGTAAATATCAGTTTCCATTTTTATCATTATTTTGTTGCAAAAAATGTCTTATTAAAATAAGTTAGTTATTTTTACACACCAATCGTTATCATGATGTGGTTTTTTATCAAATTTGATTTTTATACTCTACTCCGTAGTATCAACATTTTATTCTTAAAATCGCGTAGAACGAATGTCAGGCAGATGTTTATTATCGATAGGGTAGAATCGGTTTGGTTTAACATTCGCGATCGTCACGTAGCACTTATCGTTAGATTAGAATGCACTCTATTCATTAAAGCGAAGCGAGCGAGGCAGCCCGTTACGTTCGCGTTGGGATGAGGCGTAGATTGCAGGAAGACCTGCATCAGCGTTAAAGTGCATTATAGTGTCCTCGGTAGCGCTCGGTTGTCCTAATTCGGTCGTCGTCGTCGTCGTCGTCGTCGTCGTCGAAGTGGGCCCCGGTCGTCTGCAGGACGTGCAATTGCATAACGGACTCGACTGTGTGCGTCGATCGGATCTTATTATACGAGTAGCTGGTAACTGCGCCAATGACATTTCTGGGCCAAAAAGCCTTTCCTTTGCGCTATGATTCTAGTATCGGTGCACTTTAAATGTCTTCAAATCGGAACACATCTAAGCCGATCCTATCAAATCGGAAGGTATACGACAAGTACCTTCTTCCGATCCTGTGAAGTAAATTCAAAGGCATATTTTTATTATGTGAATTTTAGCTTTATCGCCTGTATTTGGATGATATAAATTTTGTTTTTAGAATACTCTAAGATTATTGTTAACATTGACTCGAGTACAAAAATATTAGAAAGTTTTATGATTAAATTATTATTAAATTACAAAAATTATTAATTTCGCGGAGCAGGTGAAACCGGATATCAGAAACCGGAAATTTTTCTACCGTAATATACGTATACAGGCACAATTTGATTGAAAATTATGTTAGCAAAAAAGAATAGAAAAAAGACAAAACAAGATAATGTAAATTTTTTTATCTACTGGCTTTAAAAAGCTATAATAAAATATAAATGCTGTTTGTGAACGCATTAATTGCAAGCGCTGAAAGTGCGTTAATTATATATATAATGCGTGTTACAGCGTCCATGTATTATAAGTGCTATACTGATTTCTTGTAATCTTGAGTACAACTCCTTAATCTACTAATATGAGGAAAATACTTAAAGAAGACAGCCAGGCCAGCACGATTTGAAAACGTGGCATTGGTTTGGCCTTGCACGACTTTGCTCCGATTGTTTGCGCAAGAATGAGCGCGAGAGCGCGAACCTGGAGCTCTTTGTCATCGCCATTCCAACGACATGCAAGAATTGTCATTGTCGTTGAAAATGGAAATTCTTATCCTCGTTGCTCTTGACTTGTCCTTTTCGAGGCATTAACTTTCTTCGACGCATTTCTCTTTGCCGCGCGGCGGTTCGATTTTCGAAGTACGCCCGCGATCGAACCGCGACATCGAACCCTATTGCTGCAAGGCGAGGGGAAAGCGCAGCAGCTTGTACAGTGAAAGAGAAAGGCCACGAGAAAGGATACGTACTATGATAGCGGTGACTCGATCTCCTCTCTTGGTGCATCAACACGGTGACCTTTCGTTGTTACGAAAGATTGAATACTTACGATTAGCGCCGTGCAAGGGGAGAGAGAGAGAGAGAGAGAGACTAGAGAGAGAGAGAGAGAGAGAGAGACAGAGAAAAAGAGAAAAAGAGAAAAACATTGGTGATACCGTACACGAGACAAGACAATCGACGGCGACGCGACGGTGTGATCAGTGATCGTATTTCCGTATCCAACTAATAAAAAATGATGAATCGCGAAGCTCTTTTGTGCCGCCAGAATATTCATTTGAACACAATTGTACATTAAAGTGATCGATTACTTTGACATGGGCAAGTCCCTCCTTAAAATTCTACAAAGACATAGATTATGAATATTTCAAATTCAGAATTTAAATTTAAATATTGCACATATATTATTTCTTAGCTAATTTGAATGGTTTATATGTTATTAAAGTTAAACAAAAAATTTATCAAATTTGTTCAAGAAATCTCCCAAATTTGGCAATCACTTGGAATTTCTCAAATGTTAGGTCTCTTCAAACCTCTATTGTTACGTTCCGTTTCTACGACGAAAATTTAATTCAGTAAACTTTCGTCAAACATGTCTAGAGATCCGTACTCTCATAGAATATAAACGAAAGCAAAAAAAGTGACGGAGAAGCACGTTCATGTAAACGGGAAGGAAAAACTTTATTACATATACAACTATCCAGATAGAGATTTATGACGTATAGTATACTCGTATGGTATACGCTTTCTCGTAACTTAAGCTTACGTCATGATTGTACGAAGAACGAGAGATTACTTTTTTGTCGTTTTGTTACTATTCTATCGATAATGATTATTGTCGAGGAGAGCCGGTTTCTATATAATTAATCTTTTAACTGCGCTTAACTTATTCGCGTATCATTAACACAGATAAAATGCCAACCGCTTTCATAATTAATTGCACATAATTAAATACGTTAATAGTATTCTTTTGTGACCTTTACGTTGCGATAGCGAGAATCATTCAACCCGATGAAAACAAAATCATTTGTTGTTAAAATCTCATTAGAATTTATTGTTTGTTAATATAGTGACTCTCTGTGCGTCACTTAAAGTGTCTTATTAAAATTCAATCAAGGCAAAATATATTTATAATTAATCCCTGAAGCAAGTGTATAGGAGATATATGTCATTCAGCTTCTTTATTGAATATATTATCGCACCCTATTCATATCGAAAATCCTTGATTTTAATGACCGACGAACTAACTTATAATTTCATGCTCGATGAATACAGAAATAGGACAAAATAAGATACATAAGAAATGTGTTTAAGAAAATTTTATAAACGTTACTTTGATAAAATAATACGTACAAATTTGTTTTTTTTTTGTTTTTTTTTTTTTACTTTTTGACTGTGTTCAAAAGAAAAATATAAATCTTTATTATTTCTTTTAGCTTGTCAAGTATTTCTATCAAAACTTGATTTTTTTTTTTACCTTATTTGATTTTTTCGGAGATAAGTTAGCTGTGCAACCCGAGAGCATTGAAAACAACTAATCTAATTACAAGGCAACTACGTGCAAAGTAATAAAAGTAATCAGGATCGTTTTGAATGGCAAAGTATTGATTGACGCAAAGTGGAAGAAGTGAACGATACGTAATTATTCTACCAAACAGAATCGTAAAATATTTTATCAAGTATTGCAGTAGTAGCACGTCAGTGCGAGTAGAATTGTCAGTCTCTATGCGTCACATAGATTTAAAGAGTTCCTTTGTAACTCCGGCTAAATATTACGAATTTAAAAATCTGTCACTTACGAGTCGCTCTCACATGGAACCACACGTCGACTTCTCAATCACAATTTTAATCGTTGATTAATTCCGATCGTAAATCTATCAATTTATCATTGGATTGCGAATACTTCACTTTTGCATAATGCTCTTTCAAACAAATTTACTAAACAACGCATGCAACGCATCGATAATTCAACGAATGTCGACGAGCGACATACGTACACCCGCCCGGCATTAATTACGCTCATAAGTTTCATAGGTAGAATAATGCAAAAATAGAGCTTTAAATAATTTATTTCCGATGTGCGCTTAGGGGCGATAGGTATAATTAAGGGTAAAGCGGTTGCGCAGGGAAACTAGCATGGAACTAGATTACCGGATTAACTAGTGGCCGGTCCGGCCGACCTGTCGTTAACGTCGGTGATTCATGATGTTAGACGAGCGTTGAAAGGATAACGCTCTCCACGCATGCTGACAGTATCCCGTGAATTTATGACTCGTGCATTTTATGATAAAAATAACGCGCCTGCGTTCTTTATGATGAGGGGTACGGATTAACGCGTACGTAGTTTAAGATGCTTTTGTGGTGTATAATTTTTCTACATCGAGGTACAACTCCGATTAACCGAATTAATGATAACGTGTTCGGACATTTGAAGGATTAAAGGAATTTGTGAAGAAAAATCTAAGTAGATAATAAATAGCAATAATAGTAACAATAATAATTAGTTTATGTAAAGCAGATCATTTTAATAAAAGATTAACAGAAGAGAAAGATTGTGAATTAGGATTGAAAAAGTTATGTAAATCGATTTTAATTTAGAAATTAATAGTTTAGACCTTTGCAAATCACTATACTTTTGTTGGTTTCTTTCGCGGAATTTCGTTCAATTTCCAATTGCTATTTGAGATTCATGTTATTTCAAACATCATGCAAGATTTGTGCTTGCATTGTTTCTTATTGCTCATCCGGATACAAAATACGTTCGAGATGCAATTGGAGCATGCGGTCGATTAGAAATTGAATTACTTTCGCTGCCATCGAATACTTTATTTCCGCTACACGGTTTATAATTTGTAGCCGCTAGCTTCTAATAGACAAAAGTTATCGTTTTTATCTCTTTATTATTATTCGATTGGTAAATATAATTTCACCATATTGTCTTTTGAGTATTTGTCCAATTGTTATATTGTGTTCCAAGATATTATGCTCTCATCATATTAAAATGTAAAAATAAAACGAGACTTTTTTTTTAACTTTAAAAAGCATTGTTTTTTAACAGTACATGTATAAATTTACCAAGTTATGCTATTTTTATTATTAATTTTTCGTGCAGCTTTTGATATTTTTGTTTTTGCTTATAATAAAACATTTGAAAAGAATAGATTACGTAACGAATTATATAATATGTTTAATTAGACTAAACGTTTCTGTGTAATTTTGTAAGAAAAAGAAAAAGAAAAAGAAAAAGAATTTGCTTATCGTTGTATGGCATGTGAGTATCGCATACCGAGTTGCTGCGCTTGCTATTAATAAAGATCTTAGTTAAAGATTCTTCGCAAGGAATTTCGCAAGGACGCGTGAGGTTCGCGTATTACGAAGATAAAATCTATCCGTAGATAGTCATCACGTGCACACTACGAAGAGGATTTAATGATACTCGCAAAAAAACACGAAATGACATCATGCTAAGTAACGACAGTTGTATTGACAATTTCGAGGCCATTTGTTTCAGCAACTACTTTTCTAAATAACTTGGTTAATTTTCTCTTGCAAATATCATACTTGAGAATTATGCAAAAATTCCTTGATCGAATTGCCCTCTCAGGTGCGTCAAATAAGAATAAAGAGAGGCACCGTAAAGTGGAATTTTTGCAAAATACGAATGTTGAGTTGTAATTGTTGTGATCGATTCGTGCGGATAAACGGAGATGCAATCGCGACGTGATCGACAAATCGCGTAAAATTGCGCGATTAATGACGATGGTGAACCGGTCGAATTAATGGTAATGATAAACGATTAGCTAAACGATGAATGTTGTAGAATCGGATCAAAGAGAGTTATAAATTAAGATCAATTTCTAACAGGCGATTATAAAATAGTTTTAGACCACGACTTAAACGGTAGACAAATTGTTTGACAATCACAAATGTATCATTGTTTTTTTTATTCAATTTTCTTTCGTAGAGAGAGAGAGAGAGAGAGAGAGAGAGTTGTAACATGTACAAAATATTATACTAGTTTTAATTATTTATAAAACAGTGGCTGCATTCAGCAGAGAAAGGAATTTTGCAGTTACAAGATTCTTCAATATAATTGTTTTATATATTTAGATCTGGCAAGAACTAATACAAGATAGCCAATCTTATTAAAGACGGTCTTCCAATGGTTGCTTTTCTGCTTTTTTCTGAACGCAACAAATCATTTTGAAATTGAAGACTTGAAATAAAAACAACAAATTTGCAAATTTATGCATAAAATAGAGTAGATACACAATAAATAAACGTGACACATCTTTCTGATATAAAAGTGCAATATGTTGACTGACATATTCTAGAAATTATTTTATAAATCACGTGCGATATATGTACTTAAATGATAGATATTTCCAATTATTCAAAAATTTATTAGTCAACTCTTATCAATTGTAAAATTATTTACATCTTTAGAAAAGATTATATTTTTAAGGACACATTTTTCCCGACGCAATCTATCCCGATCTACATTTAGCCTGCACGATATTTATGGATCTTAAAATTATTGTAAAGCCACTGATTGTAGCGTAAGAAACACAACTTTCGTTTCTTACACCCTGGTAAAATATCCTACACGTACTTTACACGTGCCTTTGCGGTATACTCGATTTGAACTTCAGTGCGCATTGTATTCTTAATTAAACTTCCGCGTCGCGATCTATTATTTAATCATCATGTAACAACGTTGGACAGAATTTACTATTAGAAAAGATTGGCGATTTCATATGCAAAAGCGATATTGCGCGCAAAGAGAAGCGCGATATCGCTTTTGCACGCGTTACATTGTCATCGATATGTACCGTATTGCAAATTTCATCGGTATTTCAGCTTGCATAAAGTGCGCTCCAAGCAAAGCTTTATCGTTGCATCTCGTTACGTGATATTCGTGTTCTGTACCGTGTTGGTTGTAACATTTTGAAAGTAATATAAAGGAATATATGTACAACAGCATAAGTATCACAAGTGTTAATTTACAGGAGATATTTTCTAATTTATTTTGTTGTTTCGTAACAAAGTTATGATTTATACATTTTCACTAGCACAATAAGACAGGATAATAAACAATGAATAATGTATCTGTTGTGCGATTATCTATATATTTCGTTTATTTTATTTGATTTGATTTTATTTTTGTTTTTTTATTTTTTTCGATTATTCCCTTGAGAATACATAATTGAAGTGAGACTGACAATAAACTATACGAAATATGTCTATGGCAAAGTCAACGGTGCGCGAATTTTTAAAATGTATTGTCCACTTTTATAAATCCTCGAGAGAATGCTTATGCTATTGTAATAATATTCTCTCCTAGTCCTTTTCGTATATCAAAACATCTTTCTCATTGTCAGATGGATTACGGCATCGTGAACGTCTTGGAGACGATCGTAATAGTTGAGCGTGAATAATTACGTATCCTGCTCTTCACCGCTTGTTAATATTTTGCAACAAAACTGTTATTAGATCAATGCAATCAGAATAGTGAAGGAAATGGAGAATTTATTTGTCGACGAATGATTACTGAAACCGTTAAGCTTTTAATCTGCTTATCGACTTACGCTAATGATGACATAAATCATCGAGCAATAGCATATTTAAATATAATAATACAAGCATAAGCATTTTTTAACTTTTAACTGCATTAATAATACAAGCATAAGCATTTTTTAACTTTTAACTGCTAGATGATAAAAGTGATACAATAGTAAGGGCAGTATTGCTGTAAAAATTTAAGACAATTTATCTTTACACTTACTTTAGGAAGCAACTTGTTCCGTTTAAAAAAAAACTTATGAATAACTCTATAGACATTTTGATATTACAAGTTAGATTAGATATTTTACGTCTGCTGTTGTGATTTAAAGATATATAAGTGCGTATACATTTTCGCGTTTATTCTAGTATCATATGGATTTATCATCGTATCAATTAATCTTCTGTTTGTATTGCAAAATATAATACTATTTTTGTATTATAATACAGAGCACAATAATAACATGTAGTAAAATGCAAAATATTGATAATCTAAAATTTAGGATTTAAAAATTAATTTCTCTCAATTTCAAATTAAAATTAATGGAAAGGTTGAATATAAATATACGCTTTGTGTTGGCCAAAGAGAAAATATTCAGCTGTGCTGATGTTGGTGCTAACATCGAGGAAATCCCTTGAAACGATTACT
Organism: Solenopsis fugax; assembly: GCA_003595255.1. NCBI lineage: Eukaryota > Metazoa > Arthropoda > Insecta > Hymenoptera > Formicidae > Solenopsis > Solenopsis fugax. The sequence continues at coordinate 19,005 of QKQZ01051201.1, forward strand.
GTCTATAATGACGATCGTGACAGCCACGTCCCAGTTGCAGGCCTCGCTTGCGGACCACGTGCACTCTATTGTTCCTTTCGTTGGGAAGACCTTACCTAAGATATATCCTGTTATTTTTCTCTAACGAAGATCTATGGATCGCGCGATTGAAAATCTGACACGCAAATGCAATTTTACGCATGTAAAAAAAATTCGCTTTGATGCAACAACTTTTATTATATTAATAATAAAAAAATTACGAGGCATGACCCTTCTCTCTCATATCTCATCTTACATCATTTTTAAATAGTGTTTTCCAGAGATATCAATTAAAATAAAAAATTCTACGCAATATTAAGAACCTCCGACAGTTCAAGTTAGCGCCAAATATTAATCTATTACAAATCTTGAATTGCGAATCGCAACATAGTTTTATCCCCTCGTTGACTCATGTGATTATTGTGCAATCAGCAATTTACACTCGCGACGCGAACACGTCATTTTTACAAATAATAGTAAAACATTATCTATAGTAATGGCTAAATTCGCATTAACAGATGGCCTTGTATCTCACATCCGTTATATCTTATCTCATTTTTGATAAAATCTGATAAAATTTGTTCATGAACCGTCCCTTTTTCGTTCAAATGCATTTATTACTCAAGTATATACGCGTAATATGTCAGCATGAAAATATTAGGTATTATTCTTTCAAGATCGGTCGTTTATTTGACCCATATAGTAATTGAAAAACAATTTGTCAGACTGATTTTAATAAAAATTATGTGAAAGGATGTTCTTTGTTCTTTATTTTCAGTTAATTAAAACTTTTATATAAAATTCATAAAAAAATGATGTTTACTTTTTACAATTGTTTGAAGATTTTGATATGATAGATAGTAATACAAACTTTTTATTTTATTATTCCTATCTATGTATCTCATCTGTAATCTTTACGTCTTAATTTATGTACACGTTGATCTAATTACGATTTGTTCCATTTTATCAGATTTTATCAAAAATGAGATACAAGGCCATCTGTTAATGCGAATTTAGCCGTTACTATAGATAATGTTTTACTTTAGATTATAAAATACTCTTTGTTATCCTAAATGAAAAGTTTATTTAAGATTACAAAAAATTAAAACTTATATATAAATTACAAACAACAAGTGAGAGAGTATTATCTTATCACAAGATTACCTTATCACAAGAAAAATCATTATTAAATCCGTTACTAAATCTGTCATTTAACTATACAAAAATTAAGGTTTATTGTAGAGACGGATGATATCATGAAAGATGTGTTATTCTGCGAGAGCGAAAAATCAAATTAATCACGTCGATTTTGTCAGATGAGTAAATCATTTCGATCAAATTACTTTCATTCAACGATTTCAGTTCAGGATACATTTAGTCGCTCGACATCATGCGATTTCTTCATACAATTCATACATAGATAAATAATGTTTCGTCCTTTCATAGTTCAAATTCATAGTTGAGAAAGTTGTCTGGATCATGATTTCTAGTGTTGGTTGATGTGTGTTATCCGCGTGCCGGGATCCTTTTACTCTCGTATCATATCATATATCTCACAACTCTTCCCATATATTCACAATGATTAGAGGTCTTCAAGCCGATTTGTAAAGTGATAATTTTTCGATTCAATCGGAGTTAATTACAGTCCGATTTCTTGATGGCGCGCTAACAATTTCGACGAGCAAATTCTAACGAACCGCTAAATTTTCTCTTCTTGTGAGTTTCCGACAATAGATTAGATTTAGAATTTATTAATATCTGCCTATTTTTACAAAGTTATATCCAACTAATTGGATAATCACAGAAATAATAATTTTTTAAATATATCATTTTTTCTTCTAATGCTCTATGATTTTGCATTATTTTTTACTGTATAAAAAATGTAATAATATATAATATATTATGTGATAATAAAAAATAATAATATATATAAGTGATAATAAAAATTAAAAATTTTATTTATATAAAAATATTTATTTCTTAAAGTTTAGTGATTAACTTTACTAAAATTTTATTGTCAAAATTTGAAAAGAATAATTTGAAAATTCTGGGTTTTCAAGAATTGAAAGAGAAGGAACATCTAGTTATTCGGGAAAAAGAAAAATTCGGAGAACTTGTTTTGGCTAATTATTACATCCGGCTATAATAGATAACGGATAAATAGACTCAAAGAGTTTCTTTAACCATTCAGACCTGATATCTTGAAAGAATTGATTAGATAAAATAGAAAATGAGATAATAAAAATTCTCGAACAACAAAACGTCGACAATGTTTTTCGAATAAAATAGATGACACGTACAAATCTTCTGTTAATATTGAAAAATAAATATAAAGATAGTAATTAAACTAACGAGAAACGACAATACCGGTCGAAAGCAGTTCTTAGTGCTCAACATTTTTCCAAGTGAGTTTAATAAACTTTTACAAGATTCCTCAAACTGCGCGCCAAATTGTTTTCAAAGATAGAAATTTATGAAAATATTTTTTTATCTTTATTTATTATTAAATTACTAGAGAAGCGTAAAAAATTCTTTTTAATATATTTTTGCGTCCATTATCATCGCGACTTGTTGCCCTATGAAGGACTGGAGTCACATATGCACGTGCTTGCCATGACAAAGACGTCGCTTCTTTTCGATTTTATCGGTGTAGATGCTGCTTCCTTGGTGTAGACTTGCCATATGTTCCCCAATACCCTTGGGTCCCGGAGGAATCTCCCTTCCCATCGAAGTCATGTAAGTTGACCAATCGACCACCTCCCTCCCTCTCTCTCTCTCTCTCTCTCTCTCTCCTTTCCAAGCTCCCCTCTCGATCCTCGAACGGCCCCCTAGTCGAAGACTTCGTCTGGCGTCTGGCGGCAGTTCCGAGCGAGACGCCCAGAGACGCCGACACGACATACGATGAGAATTTTCGTCTAAACTTATCGTGCTCCAGAGTGCTATTTAATTTTTCATTATTGTGTTTCTCGTTGTTATTGTATATAGACAATTTTATAAAGTCGTGCCGAATATTGTGATTTGGAGAACATAACGAGAGTGTGCCGGTTGTTGATGCAAAGGTGCGCGTAACAGGTCCTTGCATATCCTTTCGAGTAGGCGACCAGCGACCAGCGACCAGCGACCGGCGACCGGCGACC
>QKQZ01051206.1:0-15393 GCA_003595255.1 Solenopsis fugax
TATACGATCGGCAGGCAGGCAGGCAAGCAGGCAGACAAGCAGTCAGGCAGTCAGGCAGGCAAAAGCAGATAGGCATTTCGTCTCGTTTTGCAGTTTAACGTCTATAAATTTATTCCTAATATAAATTGAGAAACAGCAGCGGTTTTCGGAATTCGCACGTTTCAAGCCGTGCTTGTTTTCGCGATATTTTCCTCCTTTCTCTTCTCCATCAAAGTGCACTCTGTTCCGTTTTAGTGGGGAAACCCATAACAGAACTGTAAAAGGAGCACGTCTCTCCTTAGAAAAAAAGACGGACGTCAACGCGCGTTTCTGTTTTGACGTCAATACACTAGTGTAATAACACATGGAGAGACTTTACTCTCAAAGTCATGGGACAACATGGACTTCGAAAAATTTCACTAAATAAAAAAGCATTTTAATAAATTTTAGTAAAATTTATTAAAATTCTTCGAGGGCTATGCTGTTCCATGATTTGGAGGATAAATTCTAAAAGAAAATTCTCTCCTGTATATTATAAAACATAGAAAACATAAGGTACCTGAGCAGAATAAGGCCCTAACTTATTTTATTTTTTATAAACTATTTGAAATATTGAAATACACACACATAACAAACAAACGACAATGGGCCGTAACAATAAACTTATAACTGGACCTTATTTAATAAATACATTATTTATAAAAAAGTATACTTATTCCAAAAAAATTGATATATTTGTTTATTTTATAGTTAGGAATTTGAATATTATTTTATGTTGTAATAAATCATAAAATAATGTATTTTTAATAAATTTTGTAGCGAATTTTCATAAAAACGGTTTATTTACCCACTTCGACATAAGTTTTTGTTGCACCAAATAAATGTGTTGCTGCCGGTTTTAATTCTCTAGCCTCTTTCTTTATCTACTTCCTGTGACATCTTTCAAGTATATATTCTAAACATAAGTGCATTTTTAAGTGATTTTAAAACTGGGCCTTATTTAGTGCTGGGTCTTATTCGACTCTAGTACCTTATATAAAATATGCAAGAAAGATATGTCAGGTGTACAGCAGGTTATTCCTGAATTTTCCGTACAAATTTCAACAGTATGTTCTATGAGCTGAAATAAGAAAAAAATGTTATATAAGCATACAGCCTAAAATACTTTATTAAAAAGTTAAAGCAAAAATATGAAATCACTGTTGCGTCGATGATTCTTTTTGTCTTATCAGTTCATTTTTTGACGCGACTTTTGTTCGATAAATTTAGTATTTACTATTTGGAACAATGCAGTATGAGATAAACATCAAGTGAGACACATTATAAGTGATATACCGCTTGATGATATCTATCTTGTTTGTTTCTTCTATAAGTCGTATTTACTATTTGAAACGATTGAATTCAATGCTAAGCTTATATTGGCACACGAAAAGAACGATTTTGCTGATGTATCTAAAAATTTAGCTACGCTGTTAAAAATCTGCAGCAGAATTTAATTTAACGGAAGCAAATTTCAAGCAGGTAAAATAAAAATATTTAATGTACATTTAATATAAATTTAATTTTGTCAAAAGTGCACTTTTTATGCTCATACTTTTCAGTTGTAGATACATTAAATTTAATGTTTAATTTAAAAATACATTGAATTTTATGACATTTTTAACAGTGTCGAAGTATCTATAATACATAGTTAAAACATCAGATAGTAATCGGATCTGAAAATAATTTTGTTGCACCATCAAAATAATTATGATGGATATTCAATGATGAACAATGTTGCAAAGTTTTGATACTCTAGCAACCAGTTTGATAATCTAATATAATTATTTTGAAGGTGTATCAAAATTATTTTCAGACCTGTATCCAGCTAAATTTTTAGATACTTTAACAAAACCGTTCTTTTTGTACGTGGGTGGTATTTTGAAGTGCAAACTTACGTGACAAGTTGTTTCTCGCAATTTTCACATTTTTGCTACAACTTTTTAATAAAGCATCTTAGGATATTTATATAACATTTTTTTCTCATTTTAGCTCATAGAATATACAGTAAAGTTTGTATGGAACTTCGGAATATCCTGTATATAGGTTATTTATTGTAATTATTTTAATTATTTGTCATCGTCTGGGACAAGTATACGGCAAGTTTTCAGATTCTAACGTTCGAACTGTGCCCTTTCTTGGAAAAAAAAAAAAATATATATATATATATACACGTAAATAGCGAGAATAGATCTATGCTATGTTGAAAACATTACATAACAGATATTTTACTTATGTTTACTTAATATTTATAATATTTATTTATCTTAATTACTTCAAATCGTTGAAACCGTTTTATTCTTTTCTCTGATTTTTCCCCCCCAAGATTAGTTATAAGGATTATTATTATCACAGTTGTATTCTGTTGTAGCACATTTGATATCAGTCCTTTGACATTGTTTTTTGATACTCTTATTAACAAGAAACGAGATACTGTTGGCTGGTGTTCAAAGTGAACCGCAACTGCGCGTTTCGCAGAAACTCCTTTGAAGGCGTCAGTATTACAAATAAAAAGACAAAACTTATAATAGCATCGTTACATGCAAATAATTAGATATTAGACTTATCATCGTAAGACAGAAAACTTTGCGGATTTAACTTTCCAAAAAAAATCACGAATTTCGGTTTAAAAAAATCTAGAAAATCCGACAGAGTCGAAATATTCCAAACAAAGATTTTTGGATTTAACGCTATCATTCTTCTATCATAAAATAAAATTGATATAGGGACAATCGTAAATATTGTTGAAAGAATATTTTATTCCTAAATGGAAAAATTTTTAAATCTGTAGAATAAAACAACTTGATGTTGTCCCATTATAATTTTCTCAGATAGATTTAGATTTAGATTAGACAATGGAAATTTTCTAATAAAACACTACAAAGGAAACGTGCTTTGTGGATACTGAAAATTAGTGATGAACGTTAGTAACAGCTACTTTGGAACTGTTATTGAGTTATAACTGTTATAACTATTGACTGTTTAGTATTTAAAAAAAAAGACAGTTATTCAATCGATATCGCTGCCATTACTGCGTATCTTTCGAAAATCTTTCGAAAGCGTTTATTAGCTGTAAGATTGGGAATTCTGCAGACTTAAATTTTCACTATTATGTAGCCAATAAATGCTTTTAAAAAATTGTTCACATGATAAATGAGCTATCAACCTTTACACAGACTACTATATCATGGACTTTTTATGCTATAGTTCCATATAGCTGTAATGAGGAAATAGAAGTCGTAAAAGAAAAAAAATACATTATGAAAAATAAACATGCAAATTTGCAAACATTATATTACAGATATAAGAAAAATATACTGTTATCACACACTATTTTGTAGTCCTTATACACCTTTATATTTTAAAATATACATATATAAATCTATTGTATATCATGCAAAAATTGAGTTAAACACCTGCACAAAAAATTGCATGTACTTACTGTAACATTCTTAACATGAAAATGCAGATTTCTCCATTTAAATATTATCTTTATGTTAAATATTATTATAAAATAATTTTGATACTTGATATCTTTTAACGCAATTATTTTTATATTTTCATCTACGCAAAATCAGATATTTATTAACTTTATAAAATTTGAGATAAACAGTTATATATACAGTTATATGTAATACAGTTAATAACTATGAAAATAAACGATTATATGTGAGTAACAATAAACGTTAAACGTTACAACTATTATTAAAAAATAACTTTAACCCATTATTACCAAAAATACCTCGCCTCACAGCGTAAAGGGTCCATAAGGACTGACTTCACGCGTAGGCGAAGACTGCTGGGCTTTCTGCGGATGCGTTAATTACAAGGCTTCACATGCGAATCTTTCTTACGAGAGAGCGCTTCTCCGCACGATCCCCTACCGATGGTTTCCTGAACTGCGTAGCGGTTAGTCATCGTGCAAATTTTATAACATCAAGCAAATTTTTATTCCAAATGTAAAAATAAATAAGTTGAAATTTATGTGTTATTTTTCAAGGCAATAAATCAGCCTTATTTAATTCGATGAAGAATAGGAATCACAGACCTTATCTTAATATTGTTTTATTTTATACTTTATAAGGTTGCAGTGAGAATAAGTACGTCAAAAATATTTTTAATTTTGTTAATAGAAATTTTTTCTAAATGGTTATTCTTTCTAACAGTAAATTTCTTAATAATTAATTTCGTTATTAATATTATTTCGATACCGAAATTAAATTTAATATTTTATTACGATTTATCTATTGTAGATTAGATAAGCAGAGATTTTTAAGATAACACTATTTGAAAAATTTTTTAATATATTTCCAAAATATTTTAATGATTTTTTAAAGCGTCTAATTAGCACCTCCTGCTGATTTCTCCAATTTATGTATTAGATATTTATCCGCATGGAGCAATTTAATGTTAAATCAGCTTTCTTCATTATATATTTAATCTCCTGCTACACGCTTTGACACCTAATTCCGGATTTGATCACTTATATAATTAGCACTTAATTTTATATGTTAGAAATCATTTAGTGCCGATGGGGAAATAACTTTTAACTCTTTCTATCACGTAATTCGAGGAGTTTTACATTATGTACGCTTATATGTTACGATATATTATAGGTTTTTGGAATTGCTAAATTTAAATCCGCTGTTAGATTTCTAAAATCCAAAATGAATCCAGTGTGGTGAATTATATATTGGTGAATTGTTGAATTTGTCATATTCGACCCTCCATTTTAAATACAAAATTTTAATAGAAAATTTGAAATTAACAGTTTCCAAACCTTCGTATATAAATACATAACGCATAAACTTTTCAAATTACCGCAAAATTGCAATTATTCATAGAAACTTACACTTCTTCAACTTTGTATTGTAAAGGGCTGAAAATTAAAAACCTGAAAAAAACTGCAAAAATTATATTTTATTCCTTAGAATATCTACTTAAAAAAAAGTATCTAGAATAGATTATACAAATGAATTTAATATAAAAAAGTAGCATTGTTTGGGTATTAATTTGTTTGTAACAACAAAAGCGTTTACAATATTGTGAACCAATGGACATTAAAAAATCAAGATTGAATCTTTACAAATCGCAAATAATAAAAAGTCCAATAGTATTGACAAATACTACATGATAATTAAAAAAAGATAAAACGTATGCCATGTACACTGTTACTGAAAGGGTTAACGAAGGTAAAATCATCATTTGCCCTTCTCCACGCTTTTCTAAAGTATTTTTCGGTCCCCGAACTAGCATTGAGAAAAAATATCATAAAATATCGAAGGACATGGGAAGGTTCAGAAAAATTTAGAAGGATCGATGGTCTTTTCCTTTTCTCTTTGACATTTTATGACTTTTCCTCATGTCTTTTCCATGTTACGTTTTTCGTGGCACTGTTTTCATTTGCTGTTTCTCGTCCCCACCAACCGTCGAGGATCCGTGACGACCTGTCCTATTGTGTACGAAAACCACTGCTGTTCTAGTTAGTCTTCACGCGGATTACAGATTGTCAATATCAGAGAAGTCCGTCGTCTATTCAGTCTCGTTTCAGTGCGCGAGTTCACAGGCATTGAAGATGAAATTAATGATAACTTAAATGTTCGCGAATCCATGGTAAAAATACAATTTTATATTGCTTATTTGTTACAACGTAATTAAAAAATTGTCACTTTTGGGTTGGATGCAAAACAGAATAACTCTTTGGAGCATTCAATATACTGAACGGAAGGCGCTAATGATACTTTTATCTTTCTGCGATCAGTTGTTACTACACCTAAATCATGTATAAAAATGATCATACAAAGTTTTTATACAAACTTTTATTTTTCTACGATCATACTCAAATAACATTTTAAAATGGTACTACAAAATTTAAAATTTTTAAATATTTAAATTTTCTGGAAAACATTTTTTTTTATTATTTCAGCAGATGAATGATACATGATATAATTTTATTGTATTTTATAGTATTTTTATAATAATATAGTGATCCATAGAGCAAAAGAATGTCTATCTGCATCTTCGAAGAAAGTATGTTCGAAATAATATATAATTATGCGTCAAGCATTATTTCCCCTTTCGTATATCTATTATTAGAATACTTCAAATCGGCAATGGTTCTCATGTCTTCATTTCTCATGCAATTCGTACACATTTCGTAAACACAAGTGATAAAAGGTAACGTCGATTTGTCAGTATAGTTATAAAAAAGCACTTTCTGTTTATTGTTTGTCGACCACTAATCATTTCCAATGTGAAATGATTCGTGAAAGACTTGAAATATTTCTGAAAAGAACATCGGTTTTTCACAAAATCGAACTGGGAAATCGAACAATAGCGTATTCGTCAATCAGATCGCAAAGTTACATCTCGCTTTAAACCCATCTTATCTGAGTGTAATCTCATCCTATCGTTTATTATATATACTTATCTTCGCGATTATTATTATTATTATTATTATTATTATTATTTCGAAGTGTGAGCTTCGCGTTTCGCTTATCCAAAGGCACCTTCTTTGCGAATCCTGTGACCAAAATGTCGGCTTCGTGTTACGCACATCTCGATGACGTGAATCGCAGATTGCACTTGTCTGCACTCGTTCTTTATATATATACATGCATAAACGTCCATTATTGTTATATTTTTGTTTTGTTAAAGACATTAACGTTTATCAAAAACAATTTTGCGTTCATTTTTTTCACTATTTGACTCCTGTATTGATCATGTTCTTATGTACTGCCAATACCGAAAGTGTATTGTATATGTATAATATAATATACGTAAATGATATAGATTTTCGATGACATCTATAATAGATTTTCAATATTGACGGTCTATATCGGAATATGACCATTATCGGGTCTGGATTTATCCGGCAAGTTCTAACGACCGAATTGTGTGCTCTTGTGTGATTAAAAATAGGAAAGAATATATATGTAGGTATATACAATGCGAGCTTTATCGTGCTCTGATGTGAGCAAATAGAACTTTTATAAACATTTTATTTTCTTGCACACAATTGTGACTAAAAGTATTAGGCACCTATATTTTTAAAAATATTTTTAACCAGAGACAATTTAAATTTAAATTAAATTTAAATTTAAATCATATATATATATATATATAGTGGATAAATTAATTTTTTTTTTAACTAATTTTAGCTAAAGTTAATAGCTTATAAAATTAATTTCGTTACGTTAAAATTAAATTAAGAGTTAATTTTGAAAAGCATTATTTATATTAAATTAGAAATTCATAATTTTTTAAAGTTAAATTACTCAAAACAATTACAATATGGATCAATCAAATTTAATATTTTATTTATAAATTAAGTTTATATGAACCCAGATAGCACAAAGAATTCAAAAAGAATTTTTAAAAAATTCAGGTTTATTCTTTTTGCGTCTCAAAATGAACTCAGAATTGATGACATAAACCTGAATTCTTTTTGAATTCAATGTGCTATCTGGGAAATAACAAGAAATATTGATTCTTATGTGGAAATGTATTTTTTTCTTTTACATAGATCAATTTTTAATTTGTGGAAAAAGTTAATAAATTAAAGAGTATCTATTTAAAAAATGACTTAAATGAGTTAAAAGTTAAAAATTAAATTATTAAAAATTAACTTAGTTAAGTTATTAATTTTTTAATTTTATTATCTAACTTTTTAATTAATTACTACCCAATCCTAATATACATATATGTATATGTATATTAGGGTTGGGTATATATGTATTATATATTTTTTGTTTCCAGAACCCTTTAAATTTATCTTTTATTATAATGTCAATAGTCAAAGGAAAACAATACAGATACAAGAATTCCAGATAAATATAGGTATTTAATATAATGGCCAAGACTATTACATTTAATTATAAATTAATCAAATAATTATTTAAATGAACATATTCAAAAAGAAATGAAAATTATGCAAGAAATGCTTCCACTTCAAAGGCTTCCTTCAGGTTTTTCTCGCATTATGTTCGGCACCATGAAGAACATTGCGTATTGTTTTCAAACTGACGCTTCGACCGTACTTTTCGCTTATCGTACAGCAATCTATACGACGCATTAGTTCTAGGATTTTTTTCCCCACTGTGTTTACAACTTTCCATTCCTGCCTAACACTTGTTTAGTTTGCGTAAGCGATCATTTCACACATTTTTTCGATTTTTTTTCATCTTGAAATCTTTTGATAACATTTCACGGTATATTTCTAAATAAAATTTATTTGACTTTGTTCATATGAATTTAATTTAAGTTTTCTTTTCTCCAGTATTGTTTCTCTTTATTTTTCTAGCATTTCGTAGCTAATTCACAATCATTTTTTTGTATAACTTATAAACCAAATTTAAAAAAAAACAGAATTTTCCTATTGTCTTCTCTTGCTTAACACATAAAATACGATAGCTTTTATTATCAATAATACACATAATTTATTTTTATTGCCCAATTTTGCTTAAAAATAATTATTTCCACGAAGCATTTTTGAAAGCCTTTTTTCATTTTTTTGTGATGATTACATTCATTTATGTTATTTTCTGTAACGTATAATTAAATGTGAACAAAAAAATAAAGGTTTTCACAAAAATTAATCTTTTGTCATTTTCTTCGAAGATACTAACCGTTTTATAATAATATCTGCGCGATGCCGCTGATACTTTTGTTCATCATTCATTGTATTAGTAAAAATGCATATATATATATATATATATATTCACGATAAATGTAGCATCACGCTCGTTTTTGGAGTTTAATCTATGAGGGTGCTGTTTCAGTGTAATTACATTATGTTATATTATGTCGCGTGATATTACATAACATCATGTGATTTAATATAATGTGATAAAGTATATATAGACCAATTTTCTATCTATCAGAGATCGCTCGATTTGCACTCTCGAGTCTCATATCTTGCCATATTCGTGCGAAGCATCGTTACTTGGTATCTTGACGTATCAGAGAAAAGAAGATATTACTGAGACTTATTTGCTTGCAGCAGCGATTCTCCTTAGGATCTCCTGAAATCATTTCAGAATGTTTCAGAATAAGTACCGCGTTGAACGGGTCATTGATGATTTCCAACGAATCGGTATTCAGAGAAGCAATACCGCTAAGTAATCGTGTTTTGCCAATTGCTGACAATTCAACAATTAATTAATTCCGGCAATTAATATCCTGCTTCGATAAAAGCACGGGTTTCGTTCGAGTAGCAGCTTCATGGGATATTTTTACAATATAACTAAATACTACGCACAGAAATATGCATACTGTGAATTACTTGAATTAATTAAATATCATTTATTTCCAGTATTTCGTAAGCATCAAATCATAAGTATCAGATTGATTCATATTTTGAATCTTAATCCTCCCACCTTGTCTTTCTCACTGCTGCTTAGTCAGACTACCTGAGACACTGGCAAACGGTTGTAATTTTTAAAGGCTTTTTGGACTTTAAAAATCTGAAAAATCGAGAAGAATATAAGTCTTCTATGACACGAAACGGATTTTACCTTTTTTTTTGTATATATATCTGAATTTTTTTTTATTTAAAATTCATAAAATGTGAAAAATCGTCTAGGCTAATAAAATTTAATACTTCGATCAAGAATATATTAAGTTAAAACAAAAATTTGATTTGCTTTGTCATTATGACTTGGATAAAATTTTATAATAATTTTTAAAAAAGTATAAATTTATTTTTCACCTACTAATGATAATGATTTTTCTCAAATTTTCCGATAGTATATCTTAAGAACTGGGAATATAAATTATCAAAAAAATACTCTTTGTTAAAGATAATCATTACTTAAGAGAAGAAGAGTAAGTTACGTAATTGCTTCTCTTAACAGTGCGATTGATATTTTTCTGTCTGTAAGTGATTAATCGGTGATGATCGCTGAGGTGATTACTCTCGAGATTCCAAAGAACTCGGAGAGCCGTCCAAAGCGGGATTTGCGAGTCGACGTATCGGCGATTCGAAATATTAATATGTTTTCGGACATTACGAGATTGCAACGGCATCGATGCCGAAAAATAGGTTCCGAAAAAAAGAGGAGAGGTCGATCTGTCGTGCGTCGCAGCGAAGACGGTATCGTCGCGTGTAATCAGCTGATAGTAATCAATGAAAATAAATCATTGATATGAACAAACAACGTTGATAACGACCTAAACAGGGTCGCCGTTACAACGAAGTTAACGTTTGATCGATGCTCGATGGGCAACTGTTAAGCCTATTTTATACAATAACATAAAGTCGTAAGGTTTTAAAAAAGGCGCAGGTTCAATAGAGATCCGTTACCGTAATCATATCCTTATCCATAAGGATGAAATCGCCTTCTATCGTGTATGTGCAATGTAGGCTAACGTAATGTAACGCAAACTGTAACTTAAATTCGTGTTTGTATCGATTCTAAGCTCTGTACAATATTAACATTTATAAAATAGAAAATTTGTTATTTACTAATAAATATTCACAGCGTAAAAAAGTAACTCTTAACTGTTAACTTGACTGCAATTATTCTGTCACGAGTAAGAGATAATACTTAAAAAAATAAAATTTTTTCACAATTGGCCCTGTTGGTGTTCAATAACTGCATAATAATATATACAATTAAGTTATAGTACACTATATATATATATATATAATGTTGTATTGCTATAGAATTAAATAAATAAATAAAACTAACAAAGTACACACGTCTCTTAGATTCAATAATTCTGCAATATGTTATCAATTTTGCTTTTTTTCCTCTCTTCATAATGGGATTGTTTTTATTGTATAAATAATAACATTTCTCAATTAACTAGATAAAATGCTGGTCTATCTATTGTTATGTAATATATTTGCAATATATGTAATTATACACATATAATCTTACATTCGTTTTGAATGTAATTAATTTGATTTCTTTCATACGTAATCATAAAAAAAATTGGCTTAAATGAACTTACGGATCTTTATTGAACCCCTGCGCCTTAAACCATGGTTGTACGGGGTTGTCCATTTCTATCAGCTTTTAGTTTTAAAGCGCATTACGGCCTTATGTTATTGTAGAATAGGCTTTAGTCAATACACTGTTAAGTCGGGAGCACCCACTCTTGCATAACGCATAAAAGAATGAATTAATCAGAATTCTTTATTTCCCTTTCCAAGAAATAAAAGACTCTGATTGATTCATTCTCTTATGCGTTATACAATATACGTTATACAAGAGTGTATGCTCCTAACTTTAATCGATGCTGGACCAGTACTGGTTGCAGTATTGAAAAGGGTCTGGCTCAGCATTGAAAAGCATTACCAGTAACCAGTATTGACAAGGAAAGGTCCTTAACTTGGAAATTTAAAAAATTATGAAACTTGACAGTACGTAGAAGATATCCTGACATGTATCAAAACAATTTTGTTGCTGCCTGAATTTACTCGAAGGGGTAAAATCAATCTCCGAAGATTAGCCTACTAGAAATAGAATTTTTCGTTTTTATTTTATTACTCACCGACGACAAAAGGAGATAGAACAAAATTTTAGAGAGAACATTTATTTCTTTTAATAAGATTTATCGATTAAGAATATAATCAATTATTTAAAATAATTTTTTTAAATCTTATTAAAAGGAACAAATTTTCTCTCTAAAATTTTATTCTATATATCTCTTTTTGTTGGTGAATAATAAAATAAAAATGAAAAGTGATCTAATTTTTAGAGACTGACTTTATCCCTTCAGGGTGAATTCGGGCATAAAAAAAATTGTTACTACATATCAAGATATATTCTACATACTGCCAAAGTATTCATAATTTTTCGAATTTCCCAGTTGGCAGCCTTTCCTTGTGAGCCGATTATAAAACCAGTACTGGACGAGTATAATTTGCCAGCACTGGGCCGGTTGTAAAGCCAGTGCTGGACCAGTGTCAGTTGTCCAGAGTTGGTCCGAAGTTATCATCCGACGATCTGCGCCAGTACCGCTGCTCTAGCAACCAGTACACTAAGAAAGTTGTTAACTTGGCGAAATTTTTCAACTCGATTACATTTTTTCAGTTCAACGTATTTGATTTAAATACATAAAATACTTGAACTTCAAGTTTAAGTATTTATATATTTAATTTAACTACATATATATTTAACTTAAATACATACATACTTGAATTGAAGAAATAAAGTTAAAGGATTTATCCAAATAACAACTTTTTTCTCAGTATCAGTATACTGACCCAGTGCTATAGGCCAGTATACTAACAATGAGAAAAAAATATGTTAATTTGATTAAATTTTTCAACTTCATTCAATAATTGAATCGTTTCAATTCAATTATTTATGTATTTAAATTAAATATATGTAAATGAAAAATGGACTAATCTTCAGAAATTAATTTTACTTCTTCAGGGTGAATTCGGGCAGCAAAAAAATTGTTTACTACATGTCAAGATATATTCTATATATATTGCTAAAGTGTCATAATTTTACGAACTTCCCAAACAGGGTTAAAAAACCTTGTTTGGGGATGCGCCTGCAATAGCAAGGATGATATCGTCGCTCGTCCGTCGCCGATGCTTCGCCGCCGTCGCCAAGTCGCGTGTGGACTACTCACGAAAAGCGGATTCCCGCGAACCGCCCCCTCAGGCGGCTCTTCTTTTTCTCTTTTTTTAGAGAAATCTGTCATTCCGCGAGCGCTCGTGCGGCGGAGATATAAATACACGGCCGGCGCGCGCTTTCCTCGGAAAGCGTCCGCGCGAGATCGCCGAGCGGACGCCGGCTTCTCCGCGCCTCTTAATCCGATTTGCGCTATTTGCGAAATGTATGTACCGAAGAGTGGGGGGAAGGGAGCAATGCATCTCTCTCTCTCTCTCTCTCTCTCTCTCTTCCTCTCTTCCTCTCGCGCGCGTTTCCAAGAAGGCCGACTTCCGGTGGAAACTTATCTCGTTTCGTAATTCATCTTTCAGCGACACATCTTTGCGCGTCGATGCGTAACGGCGAGACGCCGAATAAGTATGATAAAATTGTGTGCTCTCGATATACACACGCGATGACAACGACGGCCGGCTCCTTATCGTCGTTGGCTTCTAATTCGCGAAAGACGGTATTACGTCAACACGCAGCCACCGCCGGCTTTGAAAACAGAAACGTAATACGACGTCATCAGTCACGAAAGTGTCAATAAGTTTGGCGATAATAAAAATTAATTACAAGAGTACACACAGAGCCTTCCTTATAATTGTCTTATCAACGCTGTCGCTGCAACGCGTAACGTACATATATGCGGCCGACCGTATATGAGAACGTTATATTTATGACGATAAGGAAGGAATACTGCAGCTTCGAGCTTACGATATTTTAGAAACGATTAAGAACACGATTTTTTTTATTTGAAAATAAATAATTAACGAGAGATAGTTCTTCATTCAAACGTTGCCCGTTTTCAAAAGCCCGTTGATATATTTTGAAGATCAAGTCACTTTTAGATAATTGTCTTTCCAGTTATCAATTAGTGTAAGCCTTATTGAGAATGTAGAAATGCTGTTAATTTTTCGAATTTTAAAAACGGTGAAAATTAATCGTACCTGAACAGAATTTTCTCTCAGAATTTACCTTTTAAAATCATGGTAACCGTGGAACAGCATGGACATCGAAGAATTTCAGTAAATTTGCTATTATTTTCAAGGTTGAAAAAACCTGGGATTTTTTTTTAAAAAGCAACCCAATGAATTTTTTGGGAGTTTTTTATTTTTTATAATTTACTAATGATTAACCAAATTCGTTATTCAATTGATAATTCTATTATGAATAAATTTTCATTATTTTATTTTATTTTATTTATTAATTATATAATAGACGTGCATACATCTGTACGAAGGATATTCCATCGACCAGTCTGTGAATTCGACCATTTTTATTTAGTTCATTTTTGCAAAAAAAAAGTTTCATGATGTATGAGGTTTTAACCCTTTCAACGCCAAATTATTTCTATTTGGAAAAAATTTTTTCTCTATTTATTATTCTTCCTAATAGTGTATATAGAAGATGGGACCTGATTTTTTTCATAATTTTCTTATTAATAGTTTTTGAGAAATCAAAATATTGTTCAAATATCGATTAGTTTGACGTCTGGATAGATCTAAAGATTGTTGCCTCAGGGCAACGACAGGTCCGAAAAGTTAAAATGTTCGTTATGTATAGCAGATTTTTTGTAAACGTTTTCAAGAAAATAAAAAAATGAAGTTTTTAACTATAATTAATATTTACAGAAGGATGAAAATTAAAAATAAATTAAATAATTTTTTAATTATCTAAAAAAATCATAAAATTTTCATCGTGAGGTTTTAAAATATTAACTAAAATGTAAAATATGTTAACGAAAACTTTCACAAAACACGTGAGGTTTTCTGGACTCCAAGTGTAATTAAAAATGCAAATTTTGTTCAAAAAACGCAGCACTGTGTCTCTATGAATAATAAAAGAGGAAATCTGAAGGATTTTTATTTCAGAGTCTCGTGAACTTTTGACTTTTACCCACGCGAAAGGTTAAAATTTAGTCTGGTTATTTGTTCTTTTTCTTTACCAATTTCACCACATATTTCGGATTTTATTTATTAAATTTATTAAAAATTTATTTAAGTACATTTATTTACATTAATTTATATTAAATATTTCATTTTTACTATTATTAAATTTTAATTGGATTTGTGGATGAAGTTTCATAAATGGGGTTTTTTAATTGGATCCAACCCTCTAAAAATATCCATTTCATAAACCTTGATTAGAATACGTATTATCGAGCTGTTTGAAATGAAAATTCCGATCATTATAATTTTTTCGTTTTTCCATAGAAATAACAACAGAAATCTAGAGAATAATTGAGTAATTCCAATCGGAATCCGAACAGTTCCATAATAGTGCTTCGATCCGAAAGTCAGTAACGCGAACAATTCGTGGAGCTCTCGCATTCGTATATTGCGACGCGATCGATCGATCTATCGAACAATGCGTGAATAAGAGCAGCAGCGGGAAAATTGCAATCGCGCGGCGCGACGCGCAATTAAAACAAGAACTCTTTCGACTCTTTATCAGTTTTCTTTATTATTCCGCGCGATTCGCCCCGCGGCTGCAAGTAGGAACGCGAGCATCGAGTAAAGTGGCCGCGACGATCGATTTATCGGCGAGATAAAGCGCGCGCACACACACGATACCGTTCCTCGATTTCGCCCAGCTCCACCGTGAACTCCGCAAATACGACTCCTGTTGTTTTCGCGACGGCGGGTTTATCGATCGCTACCTTCCTTCCTACGCGATTACTGCCGCGAATTCCGTCGCGAGCGGAGAAAAAAAAATCACGGTGTGAAACCGCGCGCGGCCACGGTCTCTCTCTCTCTCTCTC
>QKQZ01051211.1:0-13429 GCA_003595255.1 Solenopsis fugax
CTCAGACCCGCAAATGTGTTTCCGTATTTTACAAAATCGGTGTGTTTAAGGGTTAATATTCGCAAAAAAATTGATTAAGTCATAATGTATGGTATTTTCTCATGAAATTTGCAAATAAGTATTATAAAATGAGATTTTATATATTTTGTAAGAATCAAGAGTAAACAAATAATTAAATAAATAACTTTGAAACTAAAAAAGAAATATGCTTAAATTTTACACAAATATAATAGAACAATCTATAAAACACTCAAATATAATAGAACAATCTATAAAACTTTTAAATTTTTGGTAACACTTTGAGATGTGACACATACATCCTTAAGAATCAGATTTATAATACATATGTAACATTTATATAATAAATATAAGAACATAACAAAACGTTATAAAATATTTGTTAAATTTATTGAAAGATATCGGATATATTTTCGTATATAATCTTTTCTCCTTCCGAAAAATTGCTCAAAAATTACGTAAGAAGACGCCAATTGACATAACTTGATCGCTCGATAAACGTGCCGGAAAGATCGTGCACGACAAAATTGCCGATATGTCGGCCCTGTGGAATTTTAATAAGCTTGTGAATAGCCTTCTTGGCAATACAATGTCCTCGACCACACATTCCGGATGTATCGTAAGTTGCCGTTACTAACCGCGAAACACGTGCGGGTGTAGCTTTCAACAAACGACCCGAGTAAATAGCGGATGATTATTGATACAGAACATACACGGTGCACATCAAAAGTCGTCTACTTTCTACTTTGTTACATGTGTCTACATTGTTACAGATTCCTTAAGAAATTTACGATCATTACGTGTGGAGAAAATTCGACGATATGTGATCATTTTAACAATGTCTTTTGATTCTGAATACATAAAATATTATGTATCAATGCTTCAAAATAAAATCAAAATAAGTTCTATTCTAAATTAAAAAGAAATAAAGAATAATATAAATAATAAATAAAATAAAAAATTTGAAGATTTTTTATCCTCAAAACTTGATTTACGAAAAGCATTTCGTAAAATATTATGATGATTTTAATATTACAGAATATTAGAACAAACGACATTCTTGTATCAATTTAATTTGCGTATCTGTAAGAAATGATGATCGTGGTATAAGAATTGTGCGTGTAATTTTTATGCACATGATCTAGGTTTAAATCCACCCGGAACAATATCAGATTTTTAATTAATCATCACCTCTCTCGGAAGGCAATGGCACCGAGAGAGGTGAGTACCTTTGCCAAGACAGTCACCATGGAGCATGCATGAGTATGCATCAATGGAGATCATGACCTTCAGTGAAGGACCAACTTGAAAGAGAAAGAGAGAGAGAGAGATTTGTAAGTTAAGAGTACATGATTTTTGTAGTGCACTTAATGTAACGGCAATTCCTAGACACCTAGCTCGATAGAAGTTAAAACATTCAGTCTCGACAAAAGTTCTGTGTATTTTTCTGCATATGTATTTATTCATGAATCATATCAACCTAGTTTTCCCCGAGTTTTTATAATCAACATAAATATTAAAACAATTTTATATTGTATAAAATGTAAGTATGTGTGCGAATATTCTGCTAAATATAAATTTCGCACGTTTGAGTTTTAATTAAAAAAAAAGGGATAGACAAGCTTCTAAAATTAAGAAAAAAGATGAAGCTTTGGAATCTGCGTTTTTAAATACTCATCTTACTGGATGGAATAAAAACAAGTGCAAATAAGGTATGACAGGAACAGCGTACTTCGCAAAGTAAACGTCTGGTAAGAATTCCATTCTTTCGAACGTCCTTCAGACGTGCCTTTAAACGTCTTTCAGTCATCTTCTCGTAATGTTTGGGTTACGAGTATTTCTGAAAACTCTTGTAAATAGTACGGTAATTCATATGTCAAAATATTATTTCACATTTCACCAAAGCGTTAAATATCAAAGCGGCGCATAGTTTACCGATTTCTTTTGGCATTTAAGATGATAGCGATGTGCTATCCGGTATATTAATACGTAAAAGACTAACATAACATCGTGGGATGAACCTCAACCACCCGCTAAACTGTCCTTGTTTCATACCAAATGTCGCCGGTAAAGAACCATGATATGTCGCCTTTTCTTCAGCCCTTGCCATGGGAATGACTTCAAAGTCCAACGGAATCGAGAGCATAAATTCGCACGCAAGATTTTGCAAGGTTAGTCTCGACATCGTCGCCAGTTTGTATACGCATGTTTCTCTAATATTAGAAAATGTCCCTGTACGTGTCACAAAAGTGATCTAACTAATCTTTATTAGGGCCGGTCTCACTATCTCCGATTAATTTGATTGGCTGGTTAAATTTAACAACTGCAAAATTTAAAACTAATCATATATCCTTAATTTTTTAATTATTTTAATTATTTTAAATAAAAAAGTACTTAATTATTAGTATAAAATATTATATTTTACATAAGTTATAATTTGCAGAAAATAGAGAAAACAAAATAATACAATCAATTTTAAATTTTGCAATTCGTTCTTAAATTTAATTTAATTAAGCTAATCGGAGATGGTGAGGCTGGCTTTTAATCCTGAGATGTTTATATAATTATTTATATATAATTTTTTTATTTAATACAATTTCGCCATTAATGCACACGTCTGTATAAACAAAAAGTATGAATTAAATTTGTGAATCAAATATTGTAATTTCTTATTGTAATTGATTAATTAACGCATACGAATGTAAAATAACCAAGTCTTAATGTAATAAATATAATAATAAAGATAATAAAGATAAAACACTTGAGATTTTAGATAATCTCTGTACACAGTAAGAAAATTTATGTTACATTTAACATAGGTTACATATTTCAAACGGCCCACTCAAACTTTTGTGCTAATTTAACACAAGAAGAATATGTTAGAAAGTAACATAAATATTATATAAAAAAAATTTACTTTAAAAATGTAACACTTCGACACAATTTAGAACAGAGTGAAACACATTTCTTCAATAAAATTAATATTTATAATATGTTGATACATACATTTTATTTATTTATCTTGGATTTTGTTTTAAAACTACATTATTTTTTTGTTATTTATTTGCTCATACATTATTTTAACGCTAAGAAATGTTAAATATCAATTTAACACAAAATGTTCAAATAACATAATCACATTACATTAAATTAACAATTAGATATGTTAAAAATTTTAGCAAGGATCGGTTTTAATATAAGTAGAAAATGTTTTCACTGTGTGAAATTATAAGGCTTATAGAATTAAAGAGAAAAAATGTTTTTTTTTCATAATACAAATTATTTTTTTAAATAGTGGACTGCTTTTTTAATAATGCATTAAACTTTGTTGTAAAGATTTAACGAAAAAAAAAAAATTTAGCAGAGCGTGGTTTCGATCCACGGACCTCTGGGTTATGGGCCCAGCACGCTTCCACTGCGCCACTCTGCTATTCGTACAAAGGTTTCTGAAGAACAGATAATACTGGAACACGCTCTCTCCTAATGGACATATTAAAAAGGGAAAAAAACCTTAATTGCTATCAATACATTGATTGTAAATATTGTTATTGTATCAAACGTCACAATTATTAAAATAGAATTTAATTTTTTTCGTTTTCGTTAAAGTGATTAACTTGTAGCGGGTTAAAACTACCCTTATGTTTAACCACCCTTTACGAGCTGTGATCAATAAGCAGAGTGGCGCAGTGGAAGCGTGCTGGGCCCATAACCCAGAGGTCCGTGGATCGAAACCACGCTCTGCTAGTTTTTTTTTTTTTCTCTTAATGATGCTTACTGAAAGATTTCAACATCCGAGGATTTGAATAATACCTCAGGGACTGATATAAGACTAACATTAAGCTTGGAAAGTGTAAAAAGGAATGTACATTTGTTATCTCATAACTTATAGGATTTTTCAAAGTAAGCTATTATGACATTTTAGAGTTTGTATATGTTCACTTGACAGGTAGATATTTTATACCGCGTAATACCACTTGCTTGTTACGACTCCGAAATTCGAAACTGAAAAGAATTGATGCGATAGCTACGTCCTAAAGTCCCGTAACCCCGTTAGCGATCGTTCCACGTATACGCACGTGTGCGCGACATCGAAGCGCGAACGGCCGAGGATGCCATTCTTTCGTCATTGTCGCTCCGAGGAGTCGGAACAACGAGGGTTCAGGAGTTCAACGGAGTTCACAGACATAAATTCGGTGGGTGCCGTGCCCGCCGCTGCAGCTTCTCCCGATCAATGCCCATCCATCTCTCTTTCTTAATACCATGAATGTTGGTTAACTGTAAACTTAATTTTAACTGAATCCCCGGACTTCTTCCCAGGGCTAGAATTAGCGGTAGGCGAGGAACAAGTTACAATTAAAGTTAAACAACGTTGATGAAACCGGCCGCGCTCACGTAACTAGCATTTTCTGCTTACTTCGATTACCACGTAAACGAATTTCTTGACTGTACTTTCTCCCGTTAATTATCGATTAACCGGTTGCAATCTGGTTAAGTAATGGTAAATCAATTTGACTTGATCCCGACTCGGTTGACATTTCCCTGCACTTTATTCTGCGCGTCCGATCGTCCGATTTTATAGTGAACCCTGATTGCGCGACGCTCTCGACGGTATCGTTACCCTTATATGCATATGTGGTGGTACGTGGGGCATTTTTTGGTATGCGAACGACACGGTGTTGTCGCGCAACAAGCGCGATGTCGCATAAATCATACGTAAATAGAAATGAAAAGAGGCAAAATAGAGAGAAAGCGAATGGCCGGGCGTCACGCGAGCGGACGCGTGCAATCATCGTCGTAACAATGCGCCTCGCTTGCAGGGCGCGTGAATTCACGGCACTCGCATCTAGTTTTCTAAGGCGGAATATCAACGCGATGGAACGCGACGACAGTGGCTCGTAAAAGGTGCGCTTTTACATGTGTGCGAGCGAACGCGGCGGACGAACGAGCGTACATATGCTCGCGTACATATGTTCGTGGCGAAGAGGTTCGCGCGAACGAACTTCCTTCGTCAATAATCTATCCGCCCACACGTTATTCAAGGACTCGTCGATTCGAATATCAAATCAGGAGGTGGTATTCAAGTGGATAGAGATACTCGGTGAATAACAATGATGAAACTAGCTGGATGTATTTCTATCATCATTAGGCATGTTTTTTTTAGCTGAACTTCTCGTATGGTTCATCCTTTCTCTTGTTTCTTTTCACGTTGGAGAGGAGTTTAGCTAAAAAAAACAGACCTTTTTATTTCACTATTATTTAACGATATTTATGATTAGAGGAGAGTTACCAAATACGTAACACTTAAGCTATTTTTTTATTTTCTATGTTCTATTTTGCATTTGATGCTGTTTTAGATGTAAATCAAAGTTCGAAATGCTTGAAGTTATTATTACATATTAAGCCTTTCAGTAATAACAAATTAATTTGTTACAAGCTTTTCTGTAACATGCTACGAAAGTGTGATTTAAAAAACCGATCGCCTAAAACGTATCTCTTATTATATCTTAAATCATTGAAAATATCGAATTTATGAAATAAAGTAATTATTAACTAATATTTTGTTAATAATAATTGAAAAAGCAATCAAATATTCAATAATTAATAAATAACAATAATATTAACACAAATTAACAACATTAAAATAAAACTAGCTTGAATTTATTTTTGTGATTGACATATTTTTTAGTCATAACAATTATTAATTTTACTATTTATCACTTATCAAACTTATAATTTATCACTTATCAATCTTATATTAGTATTGTAGTAAAATTTGTGATGGTTAGATTAGTTGGAAAACTTGATAGAACTTATAAAAATATCGATTAATTTTTATAATAATAATAAATATATATACAATGTATATAAAATATTCTACAAATCTTCTTTTATGAAAATATAATAAATCAAAATCAAATTACATAATTGTTATTGTCAGTTATTAAGTTGATGAAAAATTTATATCAAATTTACATCAATTGATTTTCTAAAATGTTGCACTGAGAAAAAAAAATTGGTTAAAAAACTAAAATATTTTATCCGATATGTGCAACTAAATATTGAGTAAGTTTAATCAATTCTTGATTAAAAAATTTGAATGGTTGACATGAATAAACTGCACATTTTTTGTACAACTATATAATTGTTAAATTAACAATGTTTAGTTGATTACATAGAACCAAATATTTTAGTTTCTTTAATAAATTTTTTCTTAGTATAATAACACAAAACAAAATAAAACTTGTTAAATTTTTCTCTTACTTATTTTTTTATTTTTTATTTTTGTTACTAAATGTTGCTTATATGAAATAAAAATGTAAAATATTAAAGATACGCTTTAGGAGACCGAAAAGTATTCAGTAACTTTCCCTTAAATATGTACTGTTATATCAGATAGATTTTGTACGTCGCCTAATTGATACTTTAAGTCTTCTGGCATTGGATACCGCGATTTGCATTGGTAGTTTCTACAGCAATAGGCTATTGCAAAGTCGGTCGAAGCTTAAAGCGTGCATCGAGTGCCGAGATCGACGCTGCGCGATCGGAGCCGCTTCGCTGGTACAAATAAACATCTCGAGCGATCCAGGTGCGCTTCCCTTTTAAGATCTGGGATCTCTGAAACTAGCTCCTACATACATGCCAGCCATCGTGGCATGCGGCTGCCGTTACTATATCGTTAACACTACCCGTGAAGCCTGTGCTTTATAAATTTTTAATTGCTCTCCACAAGCGGAAAGGCAATTATTTCTCTTTTTAATCTGTTATTAAATTCATTTCAGAAGAAATTACATTAACTTGAAATTGAATATGCGTACATGAAAATATTGCAAAAAAAATATAAAAATAAATTGTAGCAATTTGCAAAACAAAATTTTAGTGAAAGGCTCACAATTAATAAATATATTATGTAATATAAATTTAAAAACTGTATTAAATGTATAATTTATATAAGAAATGTTTTCCGTAATATTATGAAAATTATAAATGTAATTTCTAAATATTTTAGTTTTTTACCAATTTTTTTCAGTGTGCAATCTTAGTCTCATAAACAGATCTGTGCTAACTGTTATAAATTGCTGCAAAATATCGAGTAAGCGTTTTTCTCAATAATTAATTATCGAAAAACATTAATGTTCTCTCTAAATCTTGTAAAGTAAGATCGGTATTTATAGTCGTAAGTAATTTTCAATCTTTGATTGAAAGAAAAAAAAATGCATGAATGAATGAACCTGTAATTAATTACGCTTTCAATGAAAGATTGAAAATCATTTACCACTATGAATAACGGTCTAAAAGAGCGAAACTCAAGCTTGTGCAATTTTAGTGATTTGCCATTCTACCGAGAGTCAAAATTCACTCCGGTGGAGTGAAAATTGAGCAATTGTGCAATTCAGCTTGCGGTTTTGCATCCTACGAGATTTAGAGAGTTATAAAGGTGTTCTATAAGGCTGAATCGTTTCAACTACCTGATACAATCACAGCCAATCTCAGCACTGATCTGTGCAGATCGCTGCAGTAGACCGCTGCGAAATGCCGAATAGGCATATAAAGCGTAACAAAGTATAAAGCGGCCTGCGGCCGCGGCGGGCCGGTGACTCCCGCGATGCAATTCCTGGTGACGTCTGACTAAGCGTTCTATTTCGACTCGCGCTCTCGGAGGCCGCGTGACTAATCCACCGCGCGCATACATCAACGCAGGTGGAACTCATCCGAGAATGTCGCGTTTCGAGATTTGGATTAGTAGGCGATGGAGCGCGCACACGGGCCGTTATTACCGCATTGTAAACGCTCGTAAACGCCCGTGCACGATCGTTACTCCGTGCACAATACCCTTGTTTTTGCGCAATTCAAGACCTCCAGCCTGGAGATCTCTCTCTCTCTCTCTCTTCTTTTCTTCATCATTTTTCACATAACTTACTAGTAGTACTTTTTCTTGTCAATGACAAAAGGGTGAGCATCTGCATTTTTCTCTTTTTGTTTTATTTCTTTTTGTAAGCACTCTCGCTCTCTTGTTATATTTTTTTTTTCTGCTACCTATTTTCTTTTTATTATATTTTGTTTTTATTTTTTTTTTTGTTACCATTTCTACATTACTTTTTGTCACGACCATTTCTCTGTGTACGATTACTTGCTATTGTCCTTAGAGGGCTTGCCCTAGGGCAGAAATAAACGCTGAATCAATCAATCAATCAATCTCTCTCTCTCTCTCTCTCTCTCTCTCTCTCTCTCTCTCTCTCTCTCTCTCTCTCTCTCTCTCTCTCTCTCTCTCTCTCTCTCTCTCTCTCTCTCTCTCTCTCTCTCTCTCTCTCTCTCTCTCTCTCTCTCTCTCTCTCTCTCTCTCTCTCTCTCTCTCTCTCTCTCTCTCTCTCTCTCTCTCTCTCTCTCTCTCTCTCTCTCTCTCTCTCTCTCTCTCTCTCTCTCTCTCTCTCTCTCTCTCTCTCTCTCTCTCTCTCTCTCTCTCTCTCTCTCTCTCTCTCTCTCTCTCTCTCTCTCTCTCTCTCTCTCTCTCTCTCTCTCTCTCTCTCTCTCTCTCTCTCTCTCTCTCTCTCTCTCTCTCTCTCTCTCTCTCTCTCTCTCTCTCTCTCTCTCTCTCTCTCTCTCTCTCTCTCTCTCTCTCTCTCTCTCTCTCTCTCTCTCTCTCTCTCTCTCTCTCTCTCTCTCTCTCTCTCTCTCTCTCTCTCTCTCTCTCTCTCTCTCTCTCTCTCTCTCTCTCTCTCTCTCTCTCTCTCTCTCTCTCTCTCTCTCTCTCTCTCTCTCTCTCTCATTCCGCGTGTGATCGATGCGCTGCGCGAGTACGCAGTAAATGTTCCGCGAGACGCATAAAGATCGCGAAGCGGCGCCGCGTGCGTCCGAGATACTTTTCGGTGCACTTTCTATGTCGCCGCGGGTTACATCACGGGTTTTTTTAGTGAAAAGCAGTAAGGTCATCCGCTCTGCCATGACTGTTACTTCGTGAATAAGCAGATTCCGCGACCGCTCGCCGAGAAGCGGGGAATGTGTTTACAGTATCGCTTTCGTCGGACAAACGCGACGGGAATAGGAATAAGCGATCGCCGCGGAAGTTGAGAGATCACTTTCGTTGACCTCTTCCTCTTTTCGTCCGATATAGCGAAATACTTTTCCCGCTGGTCCGGCGAAACGCGCGCGGAAACGCGAAATCGGTAGAAAGTTCCGTTTCGAAGACACACGCGAATGACTGCGTACGCGAATCGCTATGCGGACGGCGTAGCCCGCCATAGACCGGCACTCGTTACAGACCCTATTTTTCCCCCGAAATCAAAATGCAAGGTACGACGAGTGCAGGTGTTTGGAATGCCAAATATATTCGACACGTATCGAGCCGCGAACGAGACCTGTGACGGGCTGGCAAGCGCAATTCAACGATAAAGAGAGACCTGGAGACGAATATGATTCAGAAGACTAAAATAAATTCTGTTTCTTCGTTGTAATTTTAAATATGTACGTGCTGTTTCATTATTCTTTAACCCATTGTTTCCATTTCAGCGAATAACTGCTTATATTTAAGCTATGGTTAAATTGATTTCTGCATTAGATCCTTATCTTTAAGGACATATATAGAACATTTCTTAAAACATTCAGAAAATTGTTTTATATTGCATTTAAAAGTAGTAGAAAAAATTTAGCGGCGTTTTTCTATCTAGATAAAAAATTATTTCAATAGAAGTAGATATGTGCTCTAATGAAAATATAATTAATAATGAAATAAGAAATGATGAAAAAAAATCTGAATTTTTTTGTTTAAGTACTCTAAATATTCAAAATGATTTATGTAAAGTTTCATTGCGATGCAGAGATCAGTTCTGTAAAATAAACAAAATTTATTTATTTTTATTTACAAAATAACTAGACAACCGCAATAAACTTTTATAAATCATCTTAAATACTAAAAGTACTTTCACAAAACTGATTTTTCTTAATATCGTAAAAAATAATTTAATTTTTAATAAACTATAAAAATATCTTATTAAATAAAAATATAATCTTATACATACAACTTTCATATGTATATAGTTTATTTAAAAAGAGAGAGAGAAAGAGTTAAACATTAATATTAAACACATTTCCAAATTTTATATACTTTGCAGGGACTGTACGTCCGATGCATTCTTAAGTACCGTAGTTTAATCATTTTTTTAACAATACATTCTTCAGATTTGATATGTAATTGTGTTATCGTCTACAAACTTTAACCCTTATATTATTAATGCCTATTTCTACCAACGCAGATTAACTTTAATCTCAGTTTAACTTACTCTTTATCTTTCTTTAGTTCTAAGAATTGGAAAAAGATAAAGAGTAAGTTAAACTGTGATTAAAGTTAATCTGCGTTGGTAGAAATAGGCATAAGAGAAATAATATATTTTATAATTTACTCATTAATTCATTTATCTTTGAGATCATCAAGAAAATTTTGTTGATAATAATGGATAAAATATATTTCAGCTAAATTCTCAGATTATGGAATTATGCTTATTTAAAACCGAAGTCCAATATTTTTTTTCGCTACTTTCTTGGTCCAACCAGGTCACTGTCTGATATTGTTTTTAAAACGATTTTTAGACTCTGAAAAATCTGAAAAAATTTTGATACTCTCTTCCAACATTCCAGAATATAATTTTATAATTATTTAATCCAAAACGTTTTTCTTTTTTTTATTCGTGTTCGAATTTGAGGCAGAGTAATTTAAAATTGAAATTTTGCCTAGGTCTTCAAATCTCCGCTTGGATCACGGAGGGATAACGTGTGTTATAAAAAGGATTAGCATACTTAGGAAATAATAAATATATTATATGACAAAATACGTATACGAGACGACAATGAAACTTGAGATTAAACATTTAATAGTTACCGTTTGATAATACAGGAATTAAATCGCCGACGTTTGTCTTCTCTCACTTGAGAGTCTTTGTATTTTCGAAAAACATGCGAGAGCCTATCTCAATTACTCACCTGAATTCCTTCGATCCTCGCGTTTTCCATTCGTCCAAACGCGGCGAAACGAGCCTCGCCCTCGGCGTTTCACATTTCCAGTCCAGCGAAGGGAGGGAGAGACGCACGTGTCGCGCGTCTAGGGAAGGACGAGAGCCGGGATCTCTGAAACAAAGGATCCAGCTGGAGAAGAGAGAACGGCAAGAAGAACACGGCGACCATCTTCCTGGTCGTAATTTAAAGCGCGAGCCCGGGACATGAGTAAGATTTCGGTGTTGCCGATCGTACGGTTCGCAAACATGACGCGCGCGTAACGCCTCCGGAATTATTTATTTTTGACCGTAGGGATGTTCCTCGGGAATCACACGAAAAAGCAGAATGCACTTGATTTAATATTGCAAATAAATATCTGAAGGATTAAGCTTGCAGTTAAATTTAACGAGTAACGAGTAATGTTATTTGTATTAGGGTTGAACGTTTATATGCGTAAAATTTAAATAATCTGTATTGTGTTTATATAACGTAACTATGTAAATTATGATTTATGTGTCATCTATGTACTCAAATAAAAAAAAAGATATTTTGCATATTTCTAAGATATCTTTCCATGTCTTGAAATATCTTGCATTTTTTCGAAAGATTTCGAAAATTCCTTTTAGGAATTTTACAAAGATTTAAAAGATATCTTATGCAATATATTTTTGAGTATTTTTCAGATATTTTTGAAGATATCTTTTAGAAATCTAAAAGCCATATGATAAATATGTAAAAAAATATCTTTTAAGGTGTTTATAGATTTTTTAGAAATTCTAAGTTATTTTTAATAAAAATTTTTTTAGACAACTCTCTCTTAGAAGACAACTTCTAGACATCTTCTAGAAATACCTTAAAGATTTAATAAAATGTCTTTTAGATATCTACAAAGTTTCAATGTTTTATGGACAATAATCAATGGACCATAGAAGATTCAAATTTCATCAAAAAATTTTAATAGTAAAAAGTCAATTTTTTAAATTTAAAATCTAATATTATCTAATATATGTATGCTCTTGACTAATTAAATATTATGACAAATAATTTTTTTTAATTTGTTCGTTAATCTTCGATTGATTACATTTGTAAATAAAGGAGCTTGTCCATTTTTTTATTTTTAATATTGTATATTTTTATTTTACCAATATTCTAAAGTCAGATATTTATATTAAAAATTTATAACTTGATTACCTTTTTTGTATCCAATTTATAATACAAGTAGTTTACATTGTCCTTACACTCAGAGAAAGGTTATATTTAAATTGATGAAATCGTTTCTTTAACTTGTTTTTGTTTTTTTAAGTTAAAGTGAAAATAAAAATTCATTTGATTTCAAGAAATGATGATTAGTCTTTTTATAATAAATAAATTTGTTCAAATTATTTAATTTAAATAAATAATTTTTTAATTCAAAGAAAGTACTGACAGAAATGTAAAAACTAATTTAGTTGTCATAATTTTTTAAAAAATAAATTTCTTTTATTTAAAAAGATTTGCGTTGCACAATCTAATTATTACTTTAATTCTAATAAAATTCATAGCCAAAAAATTTCTTCAAATCAAAGCAATTTTTCTTTAACCGTATAGCAATGCACAAATTTCTTTGATTCAAACAATTTTTTTTTTATATAAAAAACTTTTCTCTGAGTGTATTAAAAGATAAGATTTGTATAAACATAATGTAAACAATATGTATAAATAATCGACGTAATCTTGAAATTTACGCCATACCCTCTAATTAGCATAAGACTATCTTTAACAATTACATTGATCGAAAAGAGAAACGAATAACTGTTGCTACGCATTTATCGCGTGCACTTTAATAAATTCCAGCGGGGCGAAGCCGTATCGATATCGCGAAGTGTAAGGATATGGATATGGCAGCTATTTTTTTTCATACAGCACTGTCGCGGCGACAGATGATGGATACGCGTTTATCAACCGATTCAGATCTTATACGGGACTTACTCTCGAGCGTAACACGAGATTATCCTCTCGTCCTCGTTCCACACTCGTCCTTCTTGTTCCACTCTCGCGTACCTATACATTGTTACACGCGTGAACGGAGGTATCGTAGCATATATTTTCGCGCTACCGTACGCCCCGGATCTTCAACAAAGAACCTTCGAAACTCTGCGCGCCGACAACGACGGTGGCGATTGACGCGGTCGCTCTTCGTCGCGGGAACAATGACGGCCGTTCGGCTTCATTAAGCGAGGAGCAGAAAGTGACGAATTGTTATGGAGTTAACGAGATAGGTCGAGGATGAGGAGGTATGTAACGGCCGTAAGAATGGGAAGCCGCCGCGGGAAGCTTCACCCTCCTTCCCTCCGCTTCGCCTCCTTCGTCTTCTCGTTCGGCCTCGACCCGCACAAAAGTTCGTCGAGGTTGCCGCGTACGAGGCGGCCCGAGGACGGCCGAGTCGAGC
>QKQZ01051221.1:0-13571 GCA_003595255.1 Solenopsis fugax
AATGTTCTATCTTAATAAGTTTATTCTGATATTGATAAATCTGTTCATTTAATTAAAATGTTAATAAAAATTATGTTCTAAAATTTTTTTATTTAATTATGAAAAATTATATCTTCTCTTTCTGAATCTCGAATCATTTTTCTTAAAATGTATTTTTGTACTCTTCTTTTGTGGTTCAGAAATGGCTTTTGTACTCTTTCTATATAGTTCAGACCTGGTAACCCTAGCTGCAGCGTTAGTAGAAAGGATCTGAAGAGAAGCGAAGGGATAAGAATTAAATGCGTCGAGTCCTAGTTCCTAACGTGTTATCACACGTCGTGAATACCGTGCTGAGCGTCTATTGTCTCTTCGCGCGCTAAAGAGACTATAAAATCGCGAGGGGGGCGATATAGATGGAAGACGACGGTTATTAATGATAGACGCGGCTAACGCGGGCCGCGCCTGATACTCGCGGGAGTAAGAAGTAGCGCGAGCAATTGACGCATCTCTGGTCTCTGTCTCTCTCTCTCTATCTATCTTTTTCGCAGAGTACGCGAGGGCCGAGTTTAAAAGGACAGGCTAAAATTACGACGCTGCCCATGCGGGATTCCCGGGTTTCACGCGGCCGCATCCCGCGGGAGAGCCCGCGCAAACGTCCGCGCGTATCTCGCGCGTTAGTCTCGTTCGTAAGATAAATCTCGAACGTTATCGTCGCTCGTTAGCGACGACGGTCCTTTGAACATCGCTCGCTTTATCGCCAAAGTCCGCGGGATCCTGACGGATGTTCTTCCGGCGACCGCGTTATCGGCTTAGTCGGTACGCCTGCGCTCTCCTCTTCCTCCTTCTCTTTCTCATCTTCCTCTCCCCCCNTCTCCCGAGCGAATCCGGACCTTTGGGAAATGCCACATGACCCGCGAAAATAATTAAACCTCGGGAGAACCCCGTAGTCCGTTCGATCGAGAATTGGCTCGGTGCTCGGTCGTTGCGCAGCGCTCGCGAAGCGATTACGCGTCAGAGAATTATAATAATTATTAAGTCCGCGTGGACAGCCGCAATTAGTCGTAATTATCGATACGTACACAGAAAAAAGTGACTATCAAATCAGTAATTCATTGTTTCATATATAAGCAAGAATATAAAATCTTTTTAGAAGAATTTATAATCTTAAACAGACATAATTTGCTTACATAGAGAAAATTTTTCTCTTCACGTAAGCAAATTATGTCTGATCAAGATTATCAAATTCTTTCAAGAAGATTTTATATTCTTGCTTATATATGAAACAATGAATTGTTGATTTGATACTAATTTTTTTTTTTCTGTGTACGCAGACAAAGTGATCGAAAGGTTTATTCGCGCATACATTTACCGAGACTTTTCATCCCGCGACTAAGTGTAATAAATTCTAGCGGCTGTATATCATGGTGCTCTAGATGTAAAAACCTCGCGGCGAGTTATCACGAGCGTTACGACAGCTAATTACTTTTATGACAGGGCAAGAAGCAGCTCGCGATTCAGGAGAGGCAGAGGAAACGACGGAACAGCCGACATATGTAGCATTCGGGTGAGTGAGCACATCTTTGTTTCAACCTTCAGCCCCGGGGCTAGCTATTATGGCAACTCGACGTTTTCCGCCCGAGATCACGCGGAAACGGGATCATCTGCGCGTCGAGCTTTAATACGGGATGGCGGGGAAATGAGTTTCAATGCAACGTAAGGTTTTAATTCACGTTACCTTTCCACGGTTGATCTTCATCTACTTCGTTTCGTCCGCTGTGAAATTTACATTTCATATACGTGTATAAAATTCGGATGATATACATTTATATATACGCTAATGCTCGGCGAAATGGGGGTGCCCACCTCTCCCAGAATGGGATTGAACCGTGAATCAGATTAAAATTGGAAACCCACTCAGTCCAGAGGAGATACGAGAATAGGACGTGAGAGTAACTGCACCTCGCGCCGAGCAGGAAAGTTGCTAGAGTAAGTTGAGGTGTGGTAAATTTTTAATCTATAGCCCGATTCATCTTCCACTCCCATTCTTCGAGCGAGATTAAAAACATTAAATATAGCTTAACGTACGTTTTCCAAAATGTAATCGAACCATCCATTTTCTTTTTTTTTTAATCTCTTCTTCTTTCTTTTTTTTATCGTGTCACTCTCCGTTAAAATCGTTACTCATAGTATATCATTTTTATCCTCGCCATTATTCTCGAACGTTTCTCTTTCTATGAGCTCAGGCATCAGTATAATGAAGCCGTCCATGAAAATGGGAGTGATCGCCTTGATAGGGATCTGCGTAGTCTTTTATCAATATCACCTGTCCACCGGCGTTACTTTCGATCAAGTAACGGCCTTCAATGCCGATACCTCCGCGGACGACGCTGGGGATTTGCCGATGGGCGAGGAGGGTGACAGCAAAACCCCAAGGCTCGCCGAGGAAATGGTAAAAAAAAATAACGATTAATATTTATTGCGCCATGCTGAGATCAGTATTTCCTTAAAATGAAACTTATCTTGTCTGGCAAAGTATTTATTATTATATAAGGTAACTGCACGCTATATGGCCTACCTAAGCTTTGCGATTTTTTTCTCATTTTTTGCTGAGTCTAAAATTAAAAACTGATGGCCAAATTCAAAGTAGTAAACGTTAATTTAATATATGGAACAATTTCAAATATTTTACGTGGATACAATGAAGATTTCTAGAAAAAGTGCCAAATATTGGATACTGAAGATGGCCTAATTATATATTTTCCTCTTTTTCACAAAAAGTGTTGAAAAAGAAAAATGGGTAATGAAGTGATGTAATATTACATTTACAAGTTTATTAACATATTGGCATGTTTACTGACATATTAAATATAAAAGTACACAGAAAACTATTTTCATCAACAATCCATTAAATAAACAATTGATTTATCTTAATTTTTCTCCCTCAATATCATAGCTTGTGAGTCAGAGTTTAGTAGGTGGATTAAAATTTATCATCTGAAGTAATAAAAGCATGGAAAAAACATTACAATCGATGGGTGTGTAGTCATTATTGATCCATGATTAATTCTACTTTACTAAAAGTTTTCTTTGATTATAAGCAGGACGGTAAGACGAAAATATAAATTAAATACAGCGTTGTAAAATATGAATTATGAATATAGAGCTACAGTAATATAAACTGCGGAGATTAATAACCATCACTAAATAGTTACAGAAAGCACTTTCCCACGAAATATTAGATTATGAGAAACATATGGTCAAGAAAATTCTGCTTTTGATCTCACTGTCCAGAACAGAATACACAAACTGAGCAGTCAACTGCTGCAAACAAGTCACGTTGACACTCTGCACGACATACTAGCGTTATTTCGCTCAATTTACTACATAACTATTTAGAAACAGCAAGTAAGCCATATAGGGTACACTTATCTTTCATGAATACATGTTAATTATTAGTACGAGAGATCTATACTTCATCAGACGAATTATCATTTCTCTTTGCAGATTCGATACGCTGTGTACCGAGTACAAATTACAAATGGCCTGAGTCCGGAAATAAGCTCGATGCTCGTGCAGGAGCTTATCAATCAGTTAAGTAAAAATGTCTCGGTGGCCTCTAGAAATAATTTCAAGTCTTCGCCGCAATCGCACCCCCCGGCGACGGTGGTACATAAGGCGGTAACGCCGTCTCGTCCGTCGCCCCCTCCCGAGGAATCGTCCGAGGAACCCCTGTACATCATCACGCCCACATATCGAAGACCCGAACAGATTCCCGAGCTCACGAGGATGGCCCATACCTTGATGTTAGTGAAAAATATACACTGGCTCGTCATCGAAGACGCTACCGTCGCCACCAAGCAGGTCACCACGCTATTGGAAAGAACGGGCTTGAAGTTCGATCATTTAATCGGTAAATTAATATGATGCGAAATTCTGAGATATAAGTTTGCTGTGCAATTGCATAGTAAACGCACGTAATTGTAATATTACACACGTCTGTGTAATATAAGCGATACGAATGAATTGTGTTACGTTTACGCGCGCAGCTCCGATGCCGGAGAAGTACAAGCTCAAGAAAGGCGCCAAGCCGCGAGGGGTGTCGAACAGAAATCGCGGTTTGCAATGGATCAGAGCGAACGCCACGGGAGGTGTGTTCTACTTCGCCGACGATGACAATACATACGATATTGAACTTTTCGACGAGGTACGATCACTCGCGAAAGCGTATCTTAACATCGCTAAAAGACCTCTCTAAAGGATTTATCTTAACGTGCCTTTCAGATTCGCAAAACGAAGACGGTGTCGATGTTCCCAGTGGGACTGTGCACCAAGTTCGGGCTGAGTTCGCCGATCCTGAAGAACGGCAAGTTCGCCGGGTTCTACGACGGTTGGGTAGCCGGTCGAAAGTTCCCGGTGGACATGGCCGGGTTCGCCGTGAGCGTTAGCTTCCTGCAGCAACGGCCGAACGCCACCATGCCGTTTCGCGCGGGATACGAGGAGGACGGCTTCCTGAAGAGCCTGGCGCCGTTCGAGCCGCGGGACGCCCAGCTGCTGGCGGACAATTGCACCAAAGTGCTCGCCTGGCACACGCAGACGAAGAAAAACGAGCCGAGCGCGTCGCTGGACATGAAGCTTTACGGCGCGACGAACCTGGTGAAGCTCAAGCAGCTAATAGTATGATGTCGGCCGGGACAACGAAGATGCGTGGACTTGAACCTGAATCTCGTGTGTAATCCCGCCCCTCCTTCGCACAAAGTTCATCGGTGTCACTCCAGGGGAATTCCTAGGTGCGGAAAACTGTGCGATTCAGTGCCTAAAAGTATATTATACCCTCTCTCCCACGGCGAGAGCGGGAAAACCGTTATTACCTTTAAGCATAGCCGGTAAAACGAGTCGTTTTTTTATCAGCTTTTTACACACATCCGCAACAAGTAGCTTGCGAAGACGGTCCGCCCTTGCCCCGAGAAAGGATACCGCGACGGGGAAAAGAGAATAAAGTAGGATTCCCGGGGCAACGCTACGACCGCAGCGACTCGATGCAATGCAGTGATAGAAATTTGCGCGATAGAGTTCGAAACCGTTACCTGTTACCTTTTTGGCATTTCCGCTTTCGCCCGCGCCACATGAAGCGACGTAAACGCGAAAAGGAAGGTGAATTTCCATATTGATAGTACTAAAATCGATACAGATAGCGCGATAGATGGGAATGGTGTTCGTTAGTTGTGAAAAAAAAAAAAAAATCATGCGGTTTCGAAACATCTCTGACGCATATAAATGGCGAAGTCGCGCACCGCGTAGTTCAACGACCAAAGAAAGCAAACGAGTCACTCGCTGTAACGTTACAAGCTCTTACACTTACTTTATTCTACCTGAGGGATACGTCCCAAATTCTATAAGTAGATAGATCTATTCTATTCCATTCTATTCCATAGCGAAGTCCATTCCTAAACTTGCTCTAGTACGACGCGAGATCAAAGATGATTCGAGCAAAGAGTGAAAATGTTTCCGGGCGATTTCACGCCCCTCAAATTCACGCCGATCGATCTCCCGATGGTAAACCAGACTCGTTGCTCGTTAATCTAATTATCAAGTATAATGTTTAACGATCGTCGTTTAATCCTGTCCCGCCTCTTTTACGCGATCAGCAAGCATAGGCGATTACGAATTAAAGAGTTAGAGCGAGTCCCTTAATAAGAATTCCTCGTAGCTCCGAAAGATTCCGAAAAAGAGAAGATAAATGTTTAAAAGTCGAAGCACGAAAATCGAAGTTTAAGTATCGAGCTTTGTCGCCAATTACATTAGAGAAATTATCATTTACGCGAGAATTTCCGATGAAAATATGAAAATTTGCACAGATATTTCCAATCGACAGATATCAGGTTGAAATGCACGAGAGATCTTTGATTTATACTTTATTTAGCTTTCGGCATAAATCAGTATTTAAAAAATAGCGAATATGCGCGTTATCGTAAGTTGGTCCGAATAAATTTTCCAGATTTTTAAGAGAATCTGAAAAATTGATTTTGACGACTGAATATCGAGGAATGCCTATACGTGACGAGTGTCATTCGCCGAAACGAGCATCCTCTCTTGTATTTGACTGAATAGAGAATACTTTTTAATTCCCGAGTTTTGCGCTGCTCGTCGCTGCTCTTTCATTTTCGTTAACACACGTTAAGCGCCGAGTTAATTGTGCTAACTTTTCTGTTTATGCCGCCATCGGTTCGCCAACTTTTAATTTTTCGTATCAAGTTATTTAAAATAAAATTTTTAATAGCAAGGTAATACTTTTTACATTTCATACCGAACAGTCGTCGATAATCGACGCGGCCTGAACGAAAAGTTTATTGTCACGGCGCTCACCGTTGTTAATTATGTAACCCATTTATTTTATCGTAATGCCATTCACAAGGTCATAAACAAAATAGCGAATTATAATCAAATAGACAAGCGTTTCCGTTATCTATGTACTTGCGTGCGTGTGCGTAGAAAATCTGTACTTCCTAGAAAGGAATACAATATTTAAAGTTATACATTTGATTATTCTTGCACAATATACTTCGCGCGAATTAAGTAGTATTAAAAAAAGCTAGGAAATAAGAAAAGTGTGCACTGACAATGAGTGCGAAATCCAAAGAATCCATTTCGATTGCCTGCCGACGGCATCATCAGAATAGTCAAAGTATCGAATTACGATTGTACAGTGGAATCTTGATAATTCCGAACGTTTCCATTCCTTTAACATATCACTATAAAAATTCGACCAGAATTGGATTAAATATACAATTTTATGTAATCTTTTATAACTTTCCTTATGCAAAAATATTATTACACTGAGAGAAAAAATATTTACTTGCAAGTTAAAAATTTCTTAATTGAAATATTTATGTAAATAAATAAAATGAAATAACTTTTATTCAAGTAATTTTTTCTTGAGTTCTAGAAAATATTTCCTGTTAGATTATTTTCATACTCAAAATAACCAGATTTTTTAATCTAAGAAAATAATTTAATTAAATTTAATAATATTATTAGTTTCTTTGTAAAATCATTATTTAAATGTAAAAAATGTAAAAATACAAAATTATAAACTTAAAATAATGTGTCTNTAAAAATACAAAATTATAAACTTAAAATAATGTGTCTACTTAAAAGTAAATATTTTTACTTAAACAGAACAAACAAATCCTTGCATCGAAATATATGGTTTTAAGAAAATATATTTTTTTTATTAAAAAAGTTTTTCTCTCAGTATCGATTTATTTAAACAAACGTAGTTATTTTTAATTAAACAATAAATATTTAAAAAATCATTAAAGATTAGTTATATAAAGTAACGATTAATCGTAGATCATTAATTGTCCATCAGTTTAATTAGTTTGGGCATTAGAAGTTCTGCTGTACAAACGCTCGAAAGACTGCGGAAAAATAACAAAAGTTTCTTTCCTCAAGTTTTATAGCCTTGTAGTTATATATCTAGTAGGCACTCTCGGCCGTACGTCTTTAAAATCGATATCAAAGAATTTCGTGTCGTTGATTAGATCAGGGTGCTAATTTAAAATATTTTCCCAAGAGTTCCCAATAATTTCTTGCGACACTATAATTTCCAAAAATGCTCTACTTTTTATCTAACGCGTGACGCTTTATAGCGATAGATATAATTCCGGCGTATGGATGATAATTTATCACTATTACGTCCTATAAGATATATATATATAGTCACTATATATATGACACCAAAACTCAAAAAACTGTAGTATATATACATAATATATCTGTAGGATAATTGCACTATTTAGAAAATGATCAAATGTCGAAAGCGAGAAGGCGCATTAAATTTTTCCCATACATATCCTGCCGGAATGTGCGAAGGTTTGTGTACAGAAAATTATTTACGTTTCATTATTAATTTATATGGATACGGTCCGCAATAAACTTACGACAAGCAATATGTGCGATTCTCGCGCAGTTAGATTGTAGAGAGAGAAAGGGAGAGAGAGAAAGAGGACGCAAGCGAGCGAGCGAGCGAAAGAGAGAGTAAGAGAGGAACATAAATAGATAGATGAACGATTTTATTCTTGTTTTGTCAGAATATGTAGAAAGTAAGATGTTTTAATTTTTAATTTTAATTCTGAGAAATCCTAGAAAGTACTTAGCGCGTTGATTCGAGACCATTTGTGATATACGATTGTATTGTTTTATAGTATCGGTTCTGCGCGATGTAAGCGGATAAAAACGCCCCCGTCGCGAGTAATGCTCAAATTTCCGGCAATCCAGAGGCTGAGTGTACATGCGCAAGCCGGAAGTTGTACATACAAATCTTTATTTCTAAACAAAACAATTAATTCTTTGTTATGTGTATATTCGTATCACACCCAGGTCCGAAAGAACTGGAGAGGATGGGAGCACTTTTTCATGAAATGATAATTACAGTGCACACATATTTCCCTCGCTTTTCTACTGTCATGAATTATTTAATAATCTTTTTTTCATCAATTTAGTATATTTGCAAGTGCGGAGTACAGATTTAAATTTGTTCCGATGCGCAAAATA
Source organism: Solenopsis fugax (assembly GCA_003595255.1). Classification (NCBI taxonomy): domain Eukaryota; kingdom Metazoa; phylum Arthropoda; class Insecta; order Hymenoptera; family Formicidae; genus Solenopsis; species Solenopsis fugax. Next base: position 8,533 of record QKQZ01051221.1, read on the forward strand.
CTCTTGCTTTTATTTTTACTTTTAAGAATATTTTTGTATCAGGCCTGATTTTCTCTCAAGATACAGTTCTTTGCTATAAATAAATAAAGAGGCTTGGAGTGAGAAAGATTCGCAAATTGCATCTTTGTACCTTTTACTACACCGTTACGCGCAACATTTATATTCGATAAAAAAAACGATAATATGGCAAAGTAATAAGATACGAAAGAGCCGTAACAAAAATAGGAAGTATAAAAAAAGTTCTTAATCGAGTCGTCGATCGAATGAGTTTAATATATTGTACGCTAACGATAATATACGTGCCGTGAAATTACAAATTGACAAGCCGTTGCTGTACAAAAACATCTAGCAGTTTTGCCACAAGTTTCAGTTGTGAACAATAAACTATTGTTCAAAATAATTATCACTTTCTTAATACCCTTCCTTTAAGAGTTTCGTCTTTCTAAATCGATAGCATTATCACGTATGAAAAAAAAACGCGAGGGAAGACGTCGAATACTCAATATGGAAACGAAATTCTCTTTTAATTTTGTACATTTGCATCCATGGTAAATGTCACCAAGAAATTCGCTGGGCGTAAGGCTGATCTTCCCAATAAAACACTTTGCTGGCGAAGATAACAAATTGCAGGCAATTGATCGCGAAGGTCGTGAGCGATTCGCAATAGATCTGCCACCTTTCTGGTCTCTTCATATTTAAACGATAAAATACGTACGGCAGAATAAAATAACGCGGCTCTACTAGTAATTGAGGTATCAGCACCACGCATACGCAAATAGCATAATTAATTTTCGTGAGAAACCTCAGGTGCGCGATGTTACGCCACATGGCGTACAAGCTCATGCCGTAAATCGGAATCAGCAGGTACCTGAACGCCGTGTATCGGCCCATGAATCGATTCCATACGTAGAACCAGTAATGCCGATTGTCAGCCAAGACATACGGGTGAACGAGGGTGTTAAGACGTATCGTCGCGGCCATCAACGAAACGGCGCAGCCCGCGAGAATCCAGTGGCGACGAAGGGACCGTGAACACGCTCGCAAATGAGGCACCACGTATGGCCACGAGAACAGAGAGACGAAGGCGGAGAAGTAAAGTATCTGGCAAAGGTGAATCGTTGCGACATGGGCAGAACGATCGCCGATCACTATGCCTCTGTTCCACACGATGAAGGCAACGAACGTGAGACACACAGTTAGGTAAGGAAGTAGACTACCGCATACCTGCGCAACGAACTTGACGAAGGACAGCGGACCTAGGCGCATTTCGTACGTTATCTGCTTCCAAATTAACTAAAAGTGATTCAAGAAGTTTGCCATATTAATTCCCCTAATGCACTCTCTCTTCATAGTTTGTCCTTGGTGAAAATTTTTCTCATAATTTTTATATGAATTGGAACATTTTTTAAAGAAATGCTTTTGAAAATACTGAGAAAGTCTACTGTCCATATCTACCAATATAGATTAATTTTAATCTCATTTTAACTTACTCTTTATCTTTTTCTAATTTTTAAAACTAGAAAAAGATAAAAAGTTAATTAAACGAAGATCAAAGTTATTCTGCATTGGTGGAAATGGACATACATCTTGTCTTAGAATTTTTCATACATGTGAATTCTGAAATAGTCTGTGATTTCTCATTTCATAATTTCTAAAAAAATACTTTTAACTCTTTTAAATTTTTAACATTTTGTCAGAAATTATAGAACAAGAAATCTTAGAAATCTTATTTCATAATTAACATGTATAAAAAATTCTGAGAAAAAATATAAACTTTCTGAGTATTTTTGAAAGATTACAATTCATATAAAAAAGTCTAAACGTTATAAAATTATATAGAAATTCTGAGAAAAATTTTTACCAGAAGTACTTCATGTTACTTACACGAAAGTGCAATGGAGTGCTGAGCACTCCGGATGGGACGGGTTGCTCCATCCGGCGATTGAATATATCTAATGTGCGTTCTACAGTAAAGAAACCGAGCCAAATGATGTTCGTCTGACGAACGAGCACAGCTAGCAAACCTGTGTGATTTATTTACTTTTTTATTTGTATCTCTCCACTGGAAACTTACATTAGCTGCAGAATAGTTACCTGCGAAGGCTGTCATCATCGTACGCTTATGTTGGTGCAGATATAGCATTAAGAGCACCAAGTTCACGGATATGACGTCCGTGTAATAAAAGAAGCACCAAAAATACAGTGGCGGGAAGAGAGTAAGATTATACGCCGACGTGAGTGTCGACCAATCGTTCCACCGGTCCGTCCCGAAAGACTTACAATTCTCCTTTATTATTTTATAAAGGAGATAAAGATTCACACACGTCCCCAGTAAATTTATGCATCTTATGTACGCGACGTCGCAAAGACGAAAAGGCGACAGTATCGCGGTAGTGATAATATATAAGCCTGGCAACGTGGTGATTTTCGGATCCCACTGAAAGCACAATTTACGATTTATTTCTAAATAAAAATTGTACGTAAAAAATCGCGTGCGACGCACTTTAAAGACGTCGACAAATCGTCTTCAGGATGCGTTTACCTGCGTAAAATTTCCCGCACAGTATCGCAAAGTCTGAGGTATATGGAAGGCCTCGTCGATGAAATAATCCGGTTGAATACGATTCAAGTACAGAAAAAGCGATATGGTGCTCGTGAAAAATATAATCAACGTGGAATACAGGAATGTCCTATAGCTCGGTCTCGCGTGACCGAGCCGAGATAGGAGGCTCATGATTTTATAAACAAATTACAAATATTCGCGGGACTCATCGAACTTCAATAAAATACTCGAAGAAACTAAAATGCCACGTCAAACGCATTCTCGCACTTTAACTTAACCTAACCAACTTTACCGTGTTTCCCAAACCTCCTACCGAATCGCGCGAGAATGTATCACTGTTGCAATCGTATATTTAACAAATAACGATTAATTTCGTGATAAGATATATCGTAAAATGTACGGGAGTTTAATATTGCTCTGAAAAGCCGGTGCACCGGTGACGCGCGCGACGTGGTTTACAGACCGCTCGGCGGAGAATTGAGGTTAGATCCTCGGAAATGCTCGGAAAGCACGGTACATTGCCCGAATGTTGGCACACCTGGCGAAAAGTGCGCCAAGCGCGCGTACACAGACTCCAAATCGTTCCCTTCCTACGGTTTTTATGCGACTGATTCATCCCGTCGCACTGTACTGACGATAATTTACGCGAACGCAATGGGGACGAGGCGAGAATACCGAATTGTAGGGGCGAATACAAGTACAAATTGACTCACCGTTCGCCGTTGGTCACTCCGTTCACTGTCCAGCTCCATCTCAGCCGCAGCTCTCAAGATCCAAGATCCTCCTGACGATCCTCCTCCTCTTGATTCACACTTGGCACGAACACGCGACACTTCGCTTTCGACACCACCGATACTCACGCGCGTCGGAAACTTGCACAGGACGACGAAGACGCGAGTTGAGATGCATTCCGTTATTTGATTGAACGTAATCCATCACGTAAATCGCGAGCACGATCCACCGACTCCGCACACGAAAGCGCCATGACTGAACTACGGCGCGCGTTCAAACACTTTGCTCGCTCATCGATCGATAGTCGAACGTGATTGGTCGGATTCACGGATGAGAACTGATAAGAACCAATCACGTTTAATCGCTCAACGCGTAAGCTAGCCGCTTTATTGTGGCGTCCGTTGTCAAATAATCGGTACGCGATACTTCGTTGGAAGTCCGCTCCCGAGAGTAAACAATCGCCGTGTTGTTGTACATACGACGGGCAGCCTCAGTTCGGCTTCTGATTCGACTCGCGTCGTATCCGCGCGCGGCGTCGGTATGAAGTTGGCGATGTTTGTATCACTCCGACTCGTCGTCGGTTTGTCGGAGTCAAGTGAGAACGAAAAGGCACAACAACACGGTGATTGTTTACTCTCGGGAGCATCCAACGAAGTATCGCGTACCGATTATTTGACAACGGACGACGGACGCTACGAAAAAACGGCTAACTTGTGCGTTAAGCGATTGAACGTGATTGGTTCTCATCAGTTCTCACTTGTGAATCCGACCAATCACGTTCGACTATCGCTCGATGAGCGACCGAAGTGTTTGAACGCGCCGTAGTTCAGCCATGGCGCTTTCGTGTGCGGAGTCGGTGGATCGTGCTCGCGATTTACGTGACGGATTACGTTAAATCAAATAACGGAGTGCATCTCAACTCGCATCTTCGTAGTCCCGTGCAAGTTTCTGACGCGTGTGAGTATCGGTAGTGTCGAAAGCGAAGGGTCGTGCGTTCGTGCCAAGTGTGAATCAAGAGGAGGAGGATCGTCGTGAGGAGGATCTTGGATCAGAGAATGTTCGAGAGCTACGGCCGAGACGGAGTTGGACGATGGACGGAGCGACCAGCGGCGAACGGTAAGTCATTTTGTACTTGTATTTGCCCCTACAATTCGGTATTCGCGCCTCGTCCCCATCACGTTCGCGTAAATTATCTTCAGTACAGTGCGACGGGACGAATCAATCGCGCGAAAACCATAGGACGGGAACGATTTGAAGCCTGTGTACGCGCGCTTGGCGCACTTTTCGCCAGGTGTGCCAACACTCGGGCGACGTGCCGCGTGCCGTGCGTTCCGTTCCGAGGACCTAACCTCAACTCTCCGTCGAGCGGCAGCGGGTTGTCAATCACGTCGTGCGCGTCTCCGGTGCATCAGCTTTTCAGAGTAATATTAAACTCCCATACATTTTACGATATATCTTATCACGAAATTAATCGTTATTTGTTAAATGTACGATTGCAACGGCGATACATTCTCGCGCGATTCAATAGGAGGTTTGGAAAACACGGTAAAGTTGTTTAGGTTTAAGTTAAAGTGCGAGGATGTGTTTGACGTGGCATTTTAGGCTGTATTCGTAAATATACTGTATTCGAAATTGAATGCTCTTTTAACGCTACTCTCTGGCAAAAGATAGTTTACAAAATAAACGACCACATTAGTAATTGAATATTGACATTGATTATTGACGAATCTCTTGCAAGATTTCT
>QKQZ01051225.1:0-13640 GCA_003595255.1 Solenopsis fugax
TATAGCGCGTATTAAATGCGATTTACTGGAAATGGGCGGGAATGCATCGCGTCGCATCGGTTCGGGATAACGAAACGTACGGTTGATTGGTTGTAACAAGTGATTGATGCCATTACCGGTTTCCGTGCACGATCGTATGCGCGCGGCTGCATGCGCCCCCGCGTCCCCCCTCCTCCCCCCGCGTGCGCGCGTATACGTGTATGTGTATAAATCACGCGTATAAATTATCTATGCACACGGTACACATTGCTTGGACATTGGCGGATTACCGTCCACCACGCGACGTATCTCTTTCGACGAGTAAAGAGGGCAGTGCGAGGTTGGACGTGGTGGGTACGTTCTCTTAACTTATCATTCTATTAGCATATCGGCTAGCCTCGTTACGAATGACTGCAGTGATAAATCGCTTGTTCCTGCGGCTCCTTTACGTGTTCTTAACAGATGACGGCTAACGGCCATTCGAGTCACGACGCGTACAAAGTACCGCACTGGGTATGTAGGTTTATATGTACGAGGGCTGTTCTGCGGAATAATCATTTCGCGTATAAAGATTTTTTTTTTACAGTTTGCAATAGAATACGTTTACTGGAAATATGCTTTAATAGTTTTTATTGTTACTTGAAATTAATAAAGTTTTAGCTCATTGCTAAAATTGCCGGGAACTACTAGCATAAAAGAGAATGTTTCTGTGAAATTGTTTAAATTATTTTTAGTGCAATTTAAGATTGAATTTTACTATAATGGTACAGCATTTACAATTTTTAAATTCTAAAGAGAGATAAAAATTCAGCGAATTTTTAAGTTAAAGAAAATCGATAAAAGAAATTGATCTGTTAAAATTGATCAAATAATTGGGGAATGAGAATGGGTATGATAATTTTAGAACACTTTGTATGTAGATAAACACAGCCCCCGCTACTTGAAGATTGAGATATTAATATTTCAAGGCGATACTCTGCTTTGACCGATAGTACAATCTTATGGTCGTAAACAAGTAGCACATGAATAATTTTAAATAAACGCTTGTATTTTTTAATTTCATCGAGATTTAGATTTATATTTGCACTCGCATGTAATGCTAAATACGTGTACATAAAATTTTAGTATTATATAAATAAAACTTGGAATCGAATGTTGCGGCACTTATCACTAAGCGTGAGACACATAAATGCAAAATACTCTATACTAACAGATATAATAGTATTCTTAAAATTTTTTAGTCATTTAATAAAAGATTGTTAAGTGTTTTATAGGAGAGAGTTGTCCAATGCGTATTACTTAAATTATTTCTTATTATATTTCACATTTGGTGCTTTATTAGATGTAAACCAAAGTTCGAAATTGCATCTTGATGTTTGAAGCATGTATTATTACATGTTAAATCTTTTAATGGTAACAATATGTAATATAATTTGTTATATGCTTTTCTGTAACGTGCTGTGAAAGGTGTGATTTAGAAAACCGGTCGCCTAAAGTTTTAAATCGTATCGGCTTCAAAAATATCAAATTTATGAATCAAAGTAATTTAAAATATAAGGAATCATTAACTAATACTTATTTTATTAATAATTTATCGAGAGAGCGATAAAATATTCAATAATTCATAAATAACAGTATTAAAAAGGTAAGGATACCGAAATAAAACTGGCTCGAATTAATTTTTTAATTGAGATACATGAGAAGCAGACTTTCAAAATGCATTTTGTTTAAAATTTATAATTTTCAGAAAACGAGGAAAAAAATTACGAGAAAATTACGCGCTTTACAGAAAATAATGCCTGTCAGTAGAATGTGAAATGTTAAAAAGAATGATGTAATGTCAAAAATCAATTTCCAAATTTTCCAAAAAATTGTCCAAAATAAAATTTTGGACGAAACGCATTTTGAAAGTCTGCTCTTTATATTTTTATTCATTGCAATTATTAGTTTTACTATTATCACTTATCAATCTTATATTAGAATCATTTGTATTGTAGTAAAATGTGTAGTGATACAAATTAAAAAACTTGATAGAGTTTATAAAAATATTGATTTTAGTTTTACAATAATTGTAAATATGTACATAGGATGCATGTAAAATATTCTACAACAATTTTTTTATGAAAATATAACAATTTAAAATAAAATTGCAAATAATTATTGTCAATTATATAAATTGATAAAAAATTCACATCAGATGTATCTGATTTTTTTAAATGTATAGCATGCACAAAACAAGATAAAACTTGTTAAATTTTTGCTTACATTATTTATTTCTTATTTATTTTTTATTTTTATTTCTAAATATTGCTTATACGAAGTAAAAATATAAAATGTTGAAGAGATACGCTTTAGATCGGTATGCATTCTGCAACTTTCTCCTACATAAATACATTAAATTTTAAATCTAGAAAACATTGTTTTTAATAAGTTTCTTGAACTCGTCACCACAAGTTTAAGAGAATAATGAGGTAGCTAGTATTCAAACCAGCAGATTTGAATACTAGCCATCTTATTATTCTCAGATTATTTTCCTTAATCAGAGAGAATTTATGCTAAGATATAATGTGACAATACTCGGTGTGCTAGATTATTTTCAAGCGTCATCGTCTTTCATGACGTCCTTAATTAAAGTATAAGCTTTTTATAAAAAATGTTTTAATATAGACGTAACATCGCGAAGGGAGAAAGAGGGGAGAAATATAATATAAAAGCGAAATATTCTCTAACAAACGAGTATCATATTAAAAACGTTTTATCGCATAAAAATCTTGCATTTTTCGCTTATAAGTATCAAAATATTGTCAATCGATATTAAGCAAATTGCTTTCACAATTCTGGTATGGCACGCAATCGTCGTAATTCTTCCTTAACGCCTCTCTTTTCGTGATAGTAGTGCAATTTTGTTCCGTCCTAGTATCGCTTACGCTTTAGGTCTTCTTTATAGGCGAGTCGTACATGAATTTGTAAATGACATTGCAGCTGTGAGTATGTATCCTCTTGTTCAAACAACATAGAAAACAGTTTGACACCATATGGGACCCACAGGAGAGCCCCTGTTAAAATAACATGTTTTGCATTCGCAATTGTGAAACAAAAGCACAAATGCAAGTTATTCGATAAAATTTATAATTTGATAGAGGGCATCGCAATAATATCGTCATGTAATCGAAGTCTGCATATGTTTAGTTTGATGTATTAAACATAAATTTTTCGAAAAGCTTCCATATCAGAAAATCGAAACTATGATATGCATTTTCATTGATGATGCAACGTGATCATCGATAATTCAAACTGATATCAATTTAATTTTCGTTTGGTATTAATAAACCTTTTTCGAAATTTATTTAATTTTCTTCGATAACATAAATATTGTTTTGTAAAATGAATATAATTAATATATTGTATTTATACATATTTTATTTCTTTATGATAAAAATATTCTGTGACATAATAGAATTGGAGCTGTAGGTCCAATAATATGTTCGATTCAATAGTGTGAATAAGTTATGCATAATCCGCTCTGCAAACTATGATGCATATTATCATTGCAAAATCCATTTGACGCTTCAACATCATTGGAGATTCTATTCAACGATATAAGCGTCTATTATTTGATATTCAATTTTTGTCGCCAATGTAACCCGTTATAGTTTAAACTCTAGTTTCAACGACGCGATCGATCGCGGATAAGTTCCGCTTCGGTGTACACCATTGCGCAAGACCAGCTCAGACACTCCCGGCACAAAAGTGTAATACGTTTCCCGATATTCTCCGCATCTATGGGTTAGTACACGCGTTTACACCTGTGAATCTTTTCACGGCGTTGCGCACGAGAAGTAGTCCGATAAATTTTCCGCCACCCAAAAATTTTCGCAAGCGCCCGGATATACCGTACGAATCGTAACAATGCCACTAACGGCCGGCGTTAGCAATGGCCGATCGTTGGCCCAGCCAATGTGTTTTACAATTCATACTGTAACCGATAAATACGACGTACACGCTCCGCACGAAGTAGAAATCGTAAAATATCACGGCGCGATCTGATAACGAATAATGATAACGAATATTCCCAGGGAACAGTTCCTACTGCGGCCAGCTGCGATGCGATCTAAATTTATGTGAAATTTGGTATCACAAATAATCGATTAAGGACTACCGTTCATCAGACTAACCAGAAGACAAGATATTGAATATCCGTTACTTCTCTATTAAATGAGACGAATAATTCGTACTCAATGTCGTCCTTCTCCTCTCTCTCTCTCTCTTACACATACACACACACACACAATTACATTTGAAATATATTCAAAAAAATCAATAGTTTTAATTTTTTTAAAAATTCTACAAAATGCAATTATATTTTTCGTGTATTGGTATATCATAAATATTTCCGAAATTAATTAGGAGAGAGTTGCTAAATGCATATAACTTGAGCAATTGTTTATTATATTTTGATGTAAATCAAAGAAATTGTAGCTCGGTGTTTCAGTTATTTATAATTACATATGTTAAATCTTTTAATAATAAAAAATTAATTTGTTACAACCTTTTCTGTAGCATGCTGCGAAAAGTGTGATTTAGAAAACCGGTCACCTAAAGCTTGTGGTCTCTTACATCGTATCGTCTTCAAAAATATCGAATTTAAGAATTAAAGTAATTAAAAATATTAGTAATCATTAACTAATATTTATTTTATTAATAACTTATCAAAAAAAATCAAATATTCAGTAATTAATAAATAAGAATAATGAAAAGGGAAGAACACCGAAATAAAACTAGCTTGAATTTATTTTTGTCACTGACATATTCTTATTTATAGCAATTGCTTTTACTATTATCACTTATTAATTTTTTATTATTAAAAGATTTAACATATGTAATAATAAATAACTGAAATATCGAGCTACAATTTCTTTGATTTACATCAAAATATAATAAACAATTGCTCAAGTTATATGCATTTAGCAACTCTCTTCTAATTAATTTCGGAAACATTTATGATACCAATACACGAAAAATATAATTGCGTTTTGTAGAATTTTTTTTAAAATTAAAACTATTGATTTTTTTGAATATATTTCAAATGTAATTGTGTGTGTGAGTGTGTGTATGTGTAAGAGAGAGAGAGAGAGAGAAATCTTATATTAGTATAATATTTTTTATTGTAAAAGCTATGATGGTTTATAAAAATATCGATTTAATTGTTATAATATTTATAAATGTGCAATGAATGTAAAATATTCTACAACAAGCCTCCTTTTAGGAAAATACAACAATTTAAAATAAAATTGCATAATTATCAGCTTCATAAATTGATGAAAAATTTACATTAAATGTACCTTATTTTAAAAAATGCTGATAGCATGCACCAAACAAAATGAAACTTGTAAAACTTTTGTCTATATTACTTATTTCTTATTTATTTTCTATTTTTGTAACTAAATACTGCTTATGTAAAAATGTAAAATATTGAATAGGCACGCTTTAGGAGATAGATACTCATTCAACAACTTTTCCCTAATTAGCATAGTGACAAGAAAATTATTTTGGAATCCTAACGAACCTCCCTGGCATACAATTGATATTCGAATTTTATTCTTTATTTGTCAAGATATACAAGCAACGATCATCGCCGCATTCCAATTCTACATGCGATGCTATCTATCACGTCCGCACGCGAAACAGTTTGCATGGCGTAATCGTCGATCGCGTAGCACGCTAGAAAATTTTCGTTCGCATCTGAACGTAGAGTACCATGCCTAAACAAATCATAGCGGCATGATAACAGGAAACTAGCAATAACCGTCGCCATTTACAGCGTTGGCTCGGGCTGCTTTATATTCCGGCCGGCCGGGCATTCAGACAGCTCGTTGCACTTCGCGCTACGTGTTCGCGATAGATCGCAGTGACGCATTCGAACGCGACTTTTCTGACAATAACGCATTCGAGCAGTCATCTGCGATCGTGAATCTTACCGCTCCGCCTCCAGTCAATCGGTTGATACCAACCTACGTGTCTACATCAATAATTTTAAGTAGGCAATAATAAGGGGTAGTGCGAGCGAAATATGGTCGGGGCGATAAATCCCAGACGTCGAGGGTGAGTCCACGTGTCTTGCCGGCGGGGAAAGAATGCGTAATGTTTTCGTAAACAGGGTCGTCTTGGCCCCCGCCGACTCTTTGTCTTCCTGAACGGCATCATACGCCACGGATTCGTGAGTGTTGCTATCTTGCCACGCCATAAATTTCGATGTTCCGTCCTTATCTGCCGGCTATCGACGTGCTGAAAGTTTCCTTCGCTTCTCCATCTACGAAAGGGGCGCGATTCTTACCTGTCTTTTTATTCCTTCGGAACTTCGCCGTGCATTATCCTATTTTTCCCGCCTGTGTCGTACGAGAGCATCGCGTTCCGATCTCTCTAAAGTCTTAGGAACCCGAAGCTCTTCGAGCGTATTTTTTTTTACTTGGCAAATTCTTCTGCTACTCTGCCATACCCTACTCTGCGATACGCCAAGGGCTCCTTCTCATATGAAAACAGCGTCATGTTTCTAAATAAACTTTGTTTCAGTAAATACTTGGAATTAATATCCGATACGGAAATCGTTCGCAAAGTTGCTCGCAGAAAGCCAACCGCCAGATTTTTTTGGCAAAATAAAGTAACTTGACATTAGCTGAAGTACAGAGATATTTAGGTCAAAGTTCAAATTATATATGCTTCTAAAAGCAGTTTACGCTCAATCTTTCTTCAGTAATAATTGAGCCATCTAAACCACTTAGCAATTAGATGCAATTAAGATGGAAAGAGCATATAAGCGGATCGGATAGACATATCTTGGTAAGGTAGTAAGCTCGAGTCTCTCACAAAGCCGATTGAATAGAATCATGTTCGTAATCCTTTAATGTCCCACGCAAGGATGAATATCTAATGGATATATTTTAGCATGAGATTTTTATATGATTTTACGTTAGCTAAACACAAATGTATTTTATTATTGAATGATACAATTGTAGTAATTAATATAAAGAACGTTTATCATATTTTACGAAGCTATTTTTTACTAACAAAGGAAACATTCCCAAGTATGAATTTCTGATTTTAATGAAACTTTGTATACATATAGGTCATAATAGATGAATTTAGAAAATATCAGTTGCTGCCCAAAAACGGTTTTAAGGGGTCAAAACACCCCTCATGTGTAAAGCAATTTTCAGCTTTTTTTTGTTATATCTCAAAAACTATTCAAGATATAAACAAATATTTTATACAAAAGTTTTACCATAAAATTACTTCTATTCATTCCCGTCAATCATATTTTTTAAAATTAAATATTAAAAAAAATTTTTTTTCAAAAATAATTAAAAAAAAATATTAACGAGAATGAATAGAAGTACTTTTATAATAAAACTTTTGTATAAAATATTTTTTTATATCTTGAATAGTTTTTGAGATATAACAAGAAAAGTTGAAAATTGCTTTACACATGAGGGGTGTTTTTACCCCTTAAAACTGTTTTTGGGCAGCAACTGATATTTTCTAAATTCATCTATTTATGTAACCTATATGTATACAAAGTTTCATTAAAATCAAAAATTCACACTTGGGAATGTTTCCCTGTAAGTTGTTTCTATTTTTACATAAATTAAATTTAATAGAATATTGTAGAATAGTAATGAGAAATAGTAATAATGGGCAGATGCATTTTATTAATTCTTTCAAACATGATTTTTAAAAACTGTTTTTCTGAATATTTAATTACTTTCTTGTTTACCAAGTTTTATATAACTAACTTGATCACAGAATAGCATATTGCGTGAGCTTGTTATTACAATGTAAAAAATTTTATACCGTAAACGTACCGATCCGAGTTGTATACTGTTCTACATGTTCTTGTATACGTTTACCTGGTATACGCACTTATACCTTCTCTTACCATATAAAATAATAAATGTTTGCGATGGTGCGCGGAAATAAATCTTCAGTGCATCATCTTTTCACGAGAATAAATGATCTTTCGTCGCTCGGTACACGTGATATGTGAAAGTGTACAACCGCGACCGTGATGCTCGCAACGGGCTTTGTATGGCATACGTGGCGCCGGGCGTTGCATCTCAAGGCGCATTAAACGGAAACAAGCGAGTTGCATGTAGCTCCCACCGACAGTTTAACGTGCTAAACCAGCCCGCAACAACTCTGGACGAGTACACGGTAATCATGGCCGTATAAGCGGCGCTACAGCCCTGCCGTATTTCCTATTTGACGTTAGTGAACCCGGCTCTTTAAGCGTCGACGAAAACGATCGTTGGCTCGCAATTCACGTCGTCATCCGCGTCGACGAAGTCACTCGTGTCTCCTCGTCGAATCGCGGTAGCCGCGAGATGCGCGTCGTACGAAAGGCTCTTGTCGCACCTGTACTTGGCACCGGGACAATAGTTCCCGACTCACGTGCATTGCGGACACGGGAGCTTTTGTTCGTTGTGCCAAGTGCAGGTGTGTAATGCACTTTTTTTCGGGATATCAACGAACTGAAAAAAGTACGTCCGAGTTAAAAAATCAAATGATAACAACGTTCGCACTATCATCTGATATTTATGAAAACAATGATGAAAAACAAATTTTTATTTTTGTAGTAATGTTATTAAAAAACACGTAACGTTATACATCAACAATCTATTAAAATATTTAATACGTAATAACGAATAAGTAATAAAAGGCTGTGGAACATTTTAATTAGTAAACAGATTAATTGACTTGAAAAGACTTCTTTTATGTACATTTAGTTTTAATGCAAATACTTTTTCTTTTAATGAAATAATCGATCTAAAAATATAAATTTTAATTTTTTTGAACTAGGACGCAAAATGCGACGAATATTGCAGCGAATTTTTTTATTATCATTTATTTGTGATTTTTACACAAAGTACTTTCATTTTCATGTAACGAGCGCGCGGTTCATAAATCTCTCGCCATAAATTTATAAGCTAATAAGGAGTGACAGGCAGAAAAATAGATTTCAAATAGATTTGAATTTTTGCTCGGCGTTAATATCGTACGCGTGACTAGTTTTTGCTTTATTATACACTCATAAATCATGTTTACATCAAGTTTTTGTTGCTCATTATTAATATAATTCGTACCAGAGGGAGATGTGAAGAAGAGAAGTGAAAAAGGTTTCAAATTTATGCAATATGTAAGAAATTGTTCATGGTGCGCTTGAAACTTATCAAGCATAGAATAAAGCAACCGCTAAATCGATAAAATCAATGAACACTTCTGACTAACTATTAATTATCTCAACTTTAAGTACGTACTCAGCTGCATGACTACGTGGTAAATCCGCGGCACAACATAATTTAATCGCATAGTGCTACTTCCCTTACAATAGGCTTATTTTATAGCGTAGGTCCCAACGAGACTATGGCTTAAAGTCTAAAATTTATGCGAACTCGGATTCTGAAGAGCCGATAGTTTGTTATGTTGAGAAATATTATTTTCAAGTTTGGTACAAAATGCTTCTTCGAAACAGAAATAATTTCGTCGTTGTGATTATAAAGAAATTACTTATACCATTTCTTGCAAAGATCGATTTAATTACGCATGCGAAAAAAATAACAGCAAGTTAATGGCAATTCGCTACGTCCGGAGAAACATATATAGAGTGTCGCATTTTAATCAATCCAGTCAATTTTCTTCGATATTATTGGCGATGCAAAAAAATGTTTCAGATGAAAGTGGAACTGTTCTGAGGAATATTTGGTTATGTTGTTTTTTTTTAAGTGAAAGCGTCAAAAAGATATAAAAATCATCGTCATTTTTTTAAATAAAATTACGTGATTTTTTTACATAATAAAATTCCTTTAATTATTCTGCACATAAAAATATTGAGCACATAAACTTGTCGAAAAATCAATAGTTAATAGAACGAATTAATATTTTATACTTTATCACGCCATATTTTGACATAAGGTATAAAATATCTTGTATTTTTAATTGGACCTTACTGAACGGAATAATTAAATTAATCAAATGGTGTAAAGAAAACACAGAGTTGCCTTTAAAAAAATATATAATTGCTTATTGAAGCTGCATAATTTTTTTTTAAAGCAACTTTGTGTTTTTTACATCAATTGATTCATCTCATTGCTCTGTACAAAAAAGTACTACTTTTTTTATATAATTATCATAAAAACTAATAGTTTATAAGATATTTTGTATTTTATAACAAAATATGTCAGAATTAAGTATAAAATATCTCATAAACTATTGATTTTTTTCGAGAACTTTATTTTAATATTTTTACATGTAGATTAATTACAGGAAATGTATTATATAAAAAAAATCATATATAATTTTACTTAAAAAAAGTGATGGTGATTTTCATATCTTTTTGGCACCTGCACCTAAAAAAATAATAATTGTGATTAAAATACATTCCTGTCGAAAATGTTCCACTTTCATTTAAAACATTGTTTCGTATCATCAATACTTTCGGAGAAAATTGACTGGAATGATTAAAATGGGACACCCTGTATATCGCGAGCAGTTCGATAATAATGTATTACAAATCCTCCCGCATATCAACGTCTTTCCTCTCGTCAGTATGCCGTCAATCGGTGATCTGTGTGGCGCAGATTTACGTCGGTGACCAGCGGCGCAAACACGCCTACACATATATATTCGCGCAAAGGGACGAGGCCCTTTGTTTAATTCGGTCGCTGCGTAATCAATCGATGACCCGCCAATTACCGGTTTCCGTCTTAATTGGCAAACATGAGCTGAACGAACGAGCGTCCCCACGCGATGCGACGCCCCCGGTCGCGAATTCACATCACGTTTCCACCGCGAGCCACGTCACTAGCTAAAACGGAGTGCCTTTCTGCGGGAGTTTGTCAAAAAGCTCACGTGATAAAGAGAGCCGATCTCGAGATTGCCGTCTCGAGATTTTCGTGCGGCAATAAACCCCCGATTTAGACGGTGCCCTTAGGAGCAATATTGCCGGCGCCTTCGTTTTCGTTTCTGTATTAAATGAAAGCACGTTGACATTCTGGCGGCTACGCCGGCATCACGTATTTTGTATTTTTAGAAATAAGTATCATCAGGTCCCATCAAATATTCGGATAAATCTTTTAACGCGATCGTATTTTCCAGTGTCGCGCTTAGATAACTTGAAATTATCTAGATAAAGATAAGATAAATTGCATGTAAATGTATCTTAGATAAGATAAAAATGATTTAATTTTAATTTATATAGATAAAGAATAAAATTATATATGATTTTATCTAAATAAATTTTTATATAATATTGCTCTTGAGCGAAACAATTTAGGATGTAAAAATAATATATTCATATTTTTATATCTTTATATATTAAAGATAAAAGTTCTTCAAATAATTTAATCTGATAAAAAATATGCCTCTTTGAAATCAATATTCAAATAAAAGTCAGTTAAAAAATAGAAGGAGTATATAACTCACATTACATAATGTCTGACAGAATTCCATGTAAAAGTTTTCGAATTTATAATTTTGGGACAATTTTTATATTGTAGGTATTACTACTGATCTGTGCAATCTAAGTTGCGTTCCGATGTGTACGCTAAAAATCTAGTACTAAAAATCTACAGTTACTATAGGTCACGTTACTATAGGTTTTCAGTACCGAACGTGAATTTTGGAACGCAACCCTATTGTTATCACTTTGAAAAATTCTTTTGTTTAGATAAATGATAATTTGGAAGTTGAGATTACAAGAACAATACTCCATTCTCGTCATTGTTCACATCTGAGATAATTTGAAAAAGTTAACACTTCTTTTATCTAAGATAAAAATGAAGATAATTTACATAATAATAATCTAGATAAAGATAAGATAACTCTATTTCTTAACTAGATGATTATCCAGATAAGTTTATATAGATAGCAGCAAACTACTTCTGATATAATCAAATAAATTATACCACTTCATAGTAATCTGAAATGGTTATCAGTTTTTAGCGGTTAATAGATCGAATTTTATTAAGTAATTAAGTTTTAACTAGTGGATAAATTTACGTATTTAAGTTTCTTGTTGCTAGCAAATCTTCGAATACTGTTTTTAGATATTGGCATTTTGAATGCCAGAGAAAACATTCAGTGCGATCCTAATGAATGAATTCTTAAATTAGAGGATTAAATGCTAGCGGATTAAGTTTCATATCGAATTTACGCTGCCCGACTGTAATTAAAAGCTATTCATAGAATAACTATGGAAATGGTCGCCGTTAGTTCGCAACGATAAGAAGGCGTGTTTCGTCGATTATATCGATCCGAAGAATTTCAAATTTAACCAGCGCACTATTCACGTTCATGCAATCTTCAGTTCGAATTTGATCAGCAGAAATATGTGCGTCTTCCGCATCCGGTGAGAGCACACGCGTCTCCCTCTCCCCTCGTCACTTCATTCTTGCCTCGGATGATAAAACACTGAATAGGTATAGACAAGCCGAAAGACGTAGACAGTCATTCCGAAGGTTTACGAGGGACCTTTCTTTCAAACTTACGAACTGCTTTCGCGCGCGACAAATAAGATCGTAATCCACCCGGTGCATTTTCTGCATTATGATTTCGCAGCGAGATTTACGACAAAGAGACGAGCCTCGTGAATACGTACAGATATATGCGCGTCTTCGTTTATGTATTCCCGTGTATATACATACTTATGTAAACGCGCACGCAAATATATGAGGCTCGCACATGAGATGATACGCTCCACGGTTGTAGACATTCCGCTTCTTCGCATCCCGCTTCTCCGCAGAGCGCGACCAAAAAAAGCCCGTGATCGGGAAAAAAAACTCACGAGAAAACTCTATATAATAATTTGAGAGAGCGCACTCTCTCCCTCTCTCTCTCTCGTTATCGAGTTCTAATCGTCCATCCGGAAGAGGACCAATTTTTTGCTCGAGCCTCCGTCACTTTTGCCCGCTCGCGGAATTTAATTAAACGCGAGGCGCTTCAGTCATATCATGAATTTCTCGTGAAATAAATTGAAAAATATGTGTAGGTATTAGTTCGCCAGACAGCTCTACGTTCGTTAATTATTATTAAGGCGTAAAACGATATTGCGTTTTACGACCTGATAATAATTTCTTTAACAAACGAAAATTGCCGAAAGAACGGTGCTTGCTCGGTTGCGCTGCTGTTTATCGGGAAAGTGATATCGGAATAACGGCAATTGCGCTGATTAATGTTCCGCATTGATTACTGTGTTAACAATTTTTCAAATATAATTACTGCGTTAAATTGAGTGTAAAATCGTAAAACATCATTTACATATCGTTATGCGATATTATATCAGTTTACTTGAGCATGGTGTGGGACGTAATCGATGTCGGATATAATTAAGACATGCAGGGGAAGGGGTGGTACAAAATAATTTTCTCCGATCATCATAAATAACGTTAGTATGATTTTGTGAAGTTAGTTATTAACGATTCTGTTATAAAATGTAAATAATAATTTATCCATTTTTCTAACCGTTCTCTCGAATGAATAATAGCGATTACAATATCTATATGGATTTATCGCGTCATGTTTTCCCGTTAACGCGATACATGTCCAAACGGTGAGATAAAATTTTGTACCCGCAAGATAGAATTTTATCTCGTTATAAACGGGAGGGTTGG